>JBBBVM010000505.1:0-280000 GCA_037355625.1 Petunia x hybrida | reverse complement strand
ACCCCTGAGAGAAATAAATGAATTCCAAAGATCTTTGGCAAATCCAAAGAGGGTTTTCCTGTACGTTCATCACAAAATATTTCTAGATCCCAATACACCCAATGCCAGATAGCTGCCAAAAAGCATAAGCCAGAAAACACAATATGTGCTCCAGCTACACCCTCGTAACTCCAAATACCCGGATTCGTTACAGTCCCCCCTGTGATACTCCAACCACCCCATGAATTGGTTATTCCTAAACGAGTCATGAAGGGTATAACGAACATACCCTGTCTCCACATTGGATCAAGAACAGGATCAGAAGGATCAAAAACCGCTAATTCATACAGAGCCATCGAACCGGCCCAACCAGCAACCAGAGCTGTATGCATTATATGAACAGAAAGCAACCGACCGGGATCATTCAATACAACGGTATGAACACGATACCAAGGCAAACCCATGGAAATACCCCTTATATCAAAGATAAATAGACACTACGTAACTTTATTGCATTGGAAAAGACTATAATATGACTATCCTATGGACCACTCTTGTTCAGTCGATTATTTCCAAACAAGGGTGTTCTATTCTGTTGGTAATAATGGAACAATTCTGTTCGTAGGAACAAAGAGAAGCAGATTTATTCTATACTCGATAAGTACCAATACGCAATGGGGGAGTTGATCCCATTTTCTATGAGCAAATGCGTCCATACTTTTTATCATTAGAAAGCCCTATTCATAAAAATTAGAGTTTATTCATTCTGTCTTTCTTTATGAATTTTTATAATCTATGGATAAAATAAATACGATAAAAACCAATATGAATATTATAAAGACAATAAATAAAGACAATAAGGGCAAAACACTTGACTTTTTATCTCTGTCAACATTCTCCCCAGATAACTTAAAGTGCAGGCATCACTTGCAATTTATACTTAAAGTGTTTCCACCAATGGAACACTTGTAAATTTATAACGTGAAGTGTTGCCTACCGAGCCCATTTTGCTGAACTATTCTTAAGTGGGGACAAAAAATCATAACCAAGGATAATGGGTACATGTCGTGAAACTTTTTGTTGGCTATGTGGTCAAATTTTTACATAAGACACTTCTGCCGTTACAGGTTTGAGCTCCACAATAAAAGTCTTACATTTTGGTCCTTGTAAGAAAAGCTTCTGGAGTTTGTCGGCTCTTGCTAGCAGTAGTACTTGGGAACGCTAGGAACTTCTCCTTGTGACTTTTGGCGGTTGCCAAAAGCTTTTTCTAATAGGAAAAATGTAAGATTTCTCTTATCAGGATCAAAGCTATGACAACAACGCCAGATGTATTTATTTGTGCAAAAACTTGTTTGAAACTTGTAAGCCCAAAAGCCAAAAGTAGGAGCCTTTGCTTGCGACTATTGTATTCATATAAGGGACAATTATAAAAATATACAACTGTAACATCAAAACTACAACAACTATTGACACTATACTACTTTACAAAATATACTATAGTTTTTTTTTTTGGTGAAAATCATTTACACTCCCGAACTTTGCTTGAAAATCAAACTCCCCCCCTCAACTATGAACAATAATCAATCTCCCCCTTTTATCCAACACAATGTCTGATTTGCCCTTAATATTTTTTATCCCCTCATCTATGTAATATATATTTTTTATATTTAAATTTTTTAACAAAGATGTTTTACCTATAATTAAAGATAATATTTTATTTTATCATACTACTTTGCGTTCATTAGCATAATAAATAGGATAATATGAATTTATTACAAAATCTACCACTATTTTAATTACATGATTGTTATTTTGGTTTTAAGTGCATCAAGTATGTATGCAATCTCTCTCTCTCAATGTGTGAATGTGATACATATGCTTACATGGTTGGGGAGGGGTGTCTTTATTTGTTTAAAAATTTACTCTCTTATTTTCTAGTATATATATAGATTTTTGAGTTTTGACTATAAAATAAAGTATAAATTTTAATTTAAATTTTATTTAAAGTGTAACTGGATAAAATATCAAGATAATAAAAAAATAAAAAAATAAAAGTATGGTAATCAAAAGGGTAAAGTAGGCATTTTTAAAAGTCAATTGAGATTTGGGGGGGGGGGGGAGGAGGGGGAGGGGGAGAATGACAATTGTCCATAGTTGAGGGGGAGTTTCATTTTAAAAATAAAGTTGGGGATGTAAATGATTTTCACCCTAGTTTTTTTACATACCATATACAAGTTTCAACAAACACATACAAATTAGGGTTTTATCTCTTTCTTTGTACCTTCTCATCACTGCCATATGGGGTTGCTGCCACCACTCACCATCGCCGGGCAGCCACCACCGCCGACGGACAGTTGCCGCCGGCCACCACCACCACCACCACCACCATTTTTTTCTAAAATTTTTTTGGATCTACAAAATGAAATACAAAAAATACACACATATACATTGAAACATACACAAACATACAAAAATATACACAAAACATACAAAGATATACCAAAAAAAAATATATAAATAATTTTTCTACTCTAGACATACACATACACAAGCAGACAATAACATACATATATATACAACACATATACACATACAAAAAAGGTAATAGCTATTAATATACAAAAAAAAAAAACAAAAATACACGTATTTGTATACAAAAATACAAATATATACATAACACATACACATATGTACACATACAAAAGAAAAAAGAGAGAGGAGCAAATCGAAAAAACTCGCCGAAAAACACATAGATCGGAGCAGTTGCTGCTGCACTGCAACAACAGCAGCGGCGACATCAATGCGGCGAAGGAAAGAATCAGCAGCAACTACGACACTGTAGCGAGATCTGGTCGCCAGAGGAACATCGGCAGCAGCGGCCGGCTGGTCGTCGATGATGGAGGATGGGGACGGCGGGTAGGTGGGTAGGTGGAGGAGGGGAGAGTAAGAGAGAGGAAGAAATTATGGTTTTGTGTTAGGAAGAGTGGGAAATGAAAAATGGTATTTGTTGTTATATATTTAAAACTATCGTAATGTATTGTAATATGTATAAAAGTATTGTTTGTGTGGGTAAAAATACGTCACCTATGATTATGGGGGATACGAGTCCAGCTGGAGAAGACTAGACTTAGCCTACAAGTCACCGAGCACAGAGGACATACACATGCTCTATAAGCCATGGCCGCTCAGCAGGCACGGACCATGGATGAAAGACATACATCCCATCGCCTTAGAGTTTACAATCTTCTAGTTAGGGTTAGCTTGTATCATCGCCTTGAATAAACAGGCCCACGATCTATTAGACTTCATATTTTACCATAATTAGGATTGGGTAAATTTATAGCTATAAATACCCATCCTCACATTGTATTGTATATCAAGTGATTCTCCAAGAATCACACTATTATCAAGGAATACATCTACTATTTATTCTGTTTTATTACTTTTTCTTTATATTTACCGTATTGCTTGTGACCCTATTATAAATTCTATATATTTTATTTTTAAGACAAATTTTAGGCATAAACATCATAATGTATTGTAATTTAGTAGTTATTAACGTTGTCTTCTGGTATAATTTTTCCTTTATCTAATTGCATGTTTGAAACAATTCTCTTTTTTCCTTTTTGCAATCGATTCACTATAGACATATCCATATTTGCTTAATGCAAGACGAGTCTTTAAGCCCTTATGTGATCAAATTGTACGTCAAATATCTTTTTTGAATATATATTTGGATAAAAAAGTGGATATTCCCCAAAGTCAAATGCAAAAATTTATATAGCCTTACATTTGTATCGTATTTAAGTAAACATCTCCTAATAATACTCATGTTACTATAATAATTAAAAGAAATTAATAATTTTAAAAAAATATTTTATTGGTATTTCGATATGATATTGGTAAACATATATTGTTACCGTACTTCTTATCGATAAAAGAAATTAATATCATTACCAAACCAATATATCAATACCATTATGCTTAATTGTATTGGTATAGTCACTTATGACTTATTTATATACAGTCCGGTTTTGCACACCCTGCTCAAAGGGTCGCGAAATGTACAAAAAATAATAATTTAAGGACTAAAGTCTTCAACATTCTTATTTCAAAATATCCCAAATTCAAAAAATTGGCCAAATGAAGCGCCTATAAAAGCAAAAGAGAGAAAAAGCGCGCTCAAATTGATTCACACTTTTCACTCTTTCTTTCGCAAAACAGGAAATGGAACCTTCTAGAACCGCTGCTGCCGCCGGCGATGATCAACAACTAGCTCGAATTTCGGAAATAGAATCACAGCTTTCTTCTGTCGTTTACGGTATAATCTTCATAATCATAATTTCAATAATGTACTCATATTTAAATTTCGTTTAATTTCTCCGTTATTTGTATATCGACGGATGAATTTTTACTTAATTACATTTGTATATGTGTTCTATGTTGAATATTTGCAATTCATTCATATTTTAGCTTGAAATTTTGTACTATATTTTTTAGTTTTTCGGTAATTAGTTCGAATTTAAGCAATAAATTGCTAGTTATTCTTTTACTGCTTCGTATAATAATCCTTTTTCCTAGCTTTATACGTGTGGAATTTTTGTCTCTTTTGTTTTTGTTTTTTTTTTAGTGAATTAGCGAGTGAAAATTTTCAAATTATAAGCAACTAGTTGTTTAATTTGTTAATATTATTACACACACATGTGTGTGTGTTTTATTATATATTATTACACACACATATGTGTGTGTGTGCTTGTGCTGTTTTCAGTTTTCTGTTTGCCTATGTTATGTTATGTTATGTTATTTTTCTGTGTTTAATTTCTAGTGATTGGATTTTGTTGAAGTTTTGAACGTTTTGCCTAATTTCATTTTTTAATTAATCCTGGAATAGAGAGAATTAAGTTGCTCGATTAGTCATTCGACGAAAGGTAATATGCATTTAGACAAGTGCAAACTATTGCTAATTAAGGAATTGGATTTGAGTTGGATTTCAAATGGCTAACGAGCTCATCTGAACTAGGCTGTTTCGTTCGATGATAACTGATATGCTGCTTCAAACATAGTTTTAAATCATCTGATCTGTTCATATCCTAAGTTGTAATGTCAAATCATTTCTCTCCATCCAACCAAAGGCAAATATTGCATGTATCGGGTGGTTTGGAACAAAAAGATAAAAAGCTAGTAACTTAAATCTTTGGTTTGAAGATCTTACACCGAAAAATGGGGATGAATTGGCACTTGAATATTTTGGAAACTTATATGTCTGCAGTTATACATAATTCATGAATCTGGAAATGAAATAAAGTGAAAGTACTACGTTAGCCATATTTCATTAGCACTGAGATAAAAAATGGGAACCGGTTAGGGAAGATTCAGAAAGAATGCACTGGTTGAGTTGCATGACTTGATACTGCTTAAGTTTATAGTTTCAGTATGTAGTTTTATGGAAATAATGGATGCTCAAGCTAAAAGAAATGAAGTTCAGTGAATCCCGATGGTCTATGTTGTTAGTTAATTATTGGACGTTTGGAAGGGAACTTAATATATCCAGTTACGTGCAGGTTCTTTATGTCATACTATTTGAGAAATCATTTGCCATTTGAAATTGTTTGTCTTTTCACTCTAGTTATTAGTGTTATTAGGCGCGTCATGTTCAAATAGGACCTTTATTTTCAGTTAGCGGGTCTAATGTATTGATTGGTGTTGTCGTCAAATGTTTTAAGGCAATATGAATGTACCTTGTGGAATTGCATCATCATGAGGAATTTATTTGTTTCACATAATTGATATGCAGAGCTCTCACAACAAGTGCAAGTGACAATGGAGAACATGCTGAAGATGATAGCGTGAGTTGATAGCACTATGACTTAAGGAAGTACTTATTTGTTTTATCTTCATAGTGATATGAAGAAATGAGAAAATTTAAAAACTAGTTTTCAAAACTTGGACTTTTATGATCAGTATTTTCCTATTAGGTTCTCCACTGTCATAGGCTCTTAACTAGAACTCAAGATTTCTATAGTGCAAATATCAAATGAATCATAATTTTGATGTCAGCCTGGACTGTGTAGCTCTCCTCTGTGAAGCTATAAGGTTTCATATTTCACTCTTCCATCAGTCTTTCTTGCCTTTCTATTCTAACTGTCTATTCTATCTCGTAACTTATTAGTTAGAGTTATGGACAGTTACCATTCATTTCATTGCATATTCAAACTATTCTATCTCTCTCTGTCTGTGTACTTCCAGATTACATTTTTTAACTTTTCTACAGTGAAATTGATCAGAGCTCTACTGAGGTAACAGAAGACATGGAGAAGTGCAAGGATTCTGCTCTTGAGAGGAGGAAAACTATAGAGGAACAGAAGGAACATTTCCAAAGAGCTGCATATGCTATTTTGAACCTGCTGAATAACCAGGAGAGTGGCTAAAACTTGTAAGTTTGTCAGTGACCCCTTAAGCTCCAACTTTCTTAGCATGATTCTAATTTTAGCTCATACTTAACTCATATGTTAATCTCATTCACATATTCTCTCAGTTTGATTTCTCATATATTTAATTTGTCATGCATCTAACTATTGTGAGAAACATCAGTTTCTTGAAGGTTCCTAATATGATAATCAAATTTGAACAGCTGATTAAGTGTAAAAATGGAGTTACATCATTTTGTTCTTTATGGCTAGCAGCACTTTGATATGCTTTTGACTTGTCAGTGCAATGTTCAACTCTTTAAATTGTAGATTACATCATTTCCTTATGTTGCACTATTTGATAGAACAGTTTGCTCATTTATAAATATTCTTTTATTAGTAGATGGCCAGTAGCTTTAGTGTCACATCTGACCATATCTAAAATTTTCAATGCTTAGTCACTGTGTGCCTATGCAGGTATTTGGATGTTTCAGACATTTTCACCCTATCATTCAGAGGGTGTAAAAGTTGTATAAATCCACATCTTAGCTTTGGAAAATTGCAGTAAGTACATGTGAGACCTACTCAGTAAATAAGCATTGTTCGAATTTCATCGTTAATAGTCGATGTATGATCTCTATGAATCTGAATTCTGTTATCGTGTGAAATGAGTTTTGTATGTCAAGAAGGTTTGATAAGACTCATTACGATGAGACTTATTGGTGCTCAAGGTGAAGCTCATTCATTCGAACTCTGGTTATTCTAAGATGGTTTTCTACTCTTAGATATGATGGGTCTCTATTGTTAAATCAATTACATGGTTTATGTCATGTTCTGTGGTTCTATTTAATTTCTTTTTATTTCAATGAACTTCAACTTCATATTTTCTTGTCTTAAAAAAACTCACTCAACTTCGACAAGCCTAAGTAAATTTTCGATATTAGCAGTAATACAATCAACAAAAAGATCAAGATGTACCCACATTTGGAAAATGTACGAAAATAGTCTCATGAAGCAAATTATGCCTTCAATGACTATCCTAGTTTGGCCTCCGATTTTAAGATCAAGGGTGATAGACAAAAACTTACATGTGCGGGTATTTACACCAAATCAAATTTCAACTGTATATTATTATCCTAATATATAAAAGATTGAGGAGGTTAAGTGAATTTGTTCTACATTACAGGTGGTGTTAGTATTCATAACCCAATAAGACTTTTGTTGCATGTCTTAACTCTTACGTCACTTGTGTTTATCCTTATTTTTCACATGAGACGACAAGGTATGAAGATTGGCTCTCAGTGAGAGTTCCGTTACACTTTTGACCAACAACAAAACAAAAATAGAAAAAGAATCTGTACACTTTTGACCAACTTTGCAAAACAAAACACAAAAAAAGTAAAAGACTAGGAAAAGAAGAATCAGTTTACTGCCAGTTTTTTTGCCAGTCAATCTTCAATGGTTGAAACCTTCTAATAAGTACTACAGGCAAATTAGATGGAAAAACAGGTGCTAAAATTCAGAAAAGCTTAAAAAGAGTTGGAAAAAAATCATACAGACGTAAAGCTCAAGATATAGTCAAATTGAATATGGTTAACCTCTATGACTCTAGGCAACTTCTATACTATTGAGTATTGACTGTCCATTTAATTTGCCCAGAGCTCGATACACTCAGTATTTATGATTATTGATTCATATTTTCCCCTCATCCTTGTTTAGTCTAGTACGCACATTTAGCATTCTTTTTTTTTTTTGGTCGATAACTTTCTTATTTAGTGTATCTCGTAGCTGAAGTAAACTGAGTTTCGATTAAATTACTGATGCGCCTAGACCGGGCATAGTACACAATTTGATTTATGGATCTAAAGTTATATACACAAGTAAATTATTTTTAAACTAGTCTTTACACCATGATTTTGTGAATATACAATAATATACCATGTATTATTATACAAGTGGAGTCTGAACGTATTTGGTGAATATATACTATAAGCTAAAGTCTTTATGTATTTTATATGTTGCCGGATTCAAGGAATTTAAACTACTTGCTCCCATTTCATTCATGAGTCAAAGTTTAAACGAGCACAAAATTAGAAAGAAATAAATATTTTTGAAATTTGTGGTCTTACACATGTCATAATATATGTGTGACTATAACATCTTGTTTGGATGGTTGTAACCCATGGTATGGTATTGTATTGTTACCATAAGTATGATGTTAGTTTTGATTGTTTCTCTAATTAACATTATGTAGTATCATTAAATCCATGGTTATGTAACCATGAAAACTGTCACTTTATGTAACGACCGGTTTGGTGGGATTGCGTTGTTACCTATTTTTCTTACCCATCATGCCCTCACTTATTATTTAATATTCTAATTTTACCATTTACCTTATTTTCAATTATTAAACCACGGTAAACAATACAATCTATCCAAACGTTGTACAACACAATACGATACAGTACCATACGATTCAATACAATACAACACATTATGAAACGATGGGTAACAACCATCCAAACGGAGTGTAAGTTTTTGAGACTTGTGGTCGTAAACTTGGCATAACATTCATGTGACTATAAAAGCTTGTCATTAAAAGTAAAATGTGAAGTTTAAGTAATATTGTTTCCAAATACTAAATATAGAAATCTTGCCACGGGAGTAGTTGATTTTTCAACTTAAGCTATTGAGTTTGAACTTCTCTCTCACACACAGTTCTTGCTCTTCTTTCTTCTTTGTTCATTTTGTTTTTCATTCTCTGCTGTTTTCTTTAAAGATGAGGGCAGTAGTCTTGTTATACACCATTCTACTTCTGTTTGTCCAATCATCTACAGCAATTATTCCCACCAAGAAAACTTACATTGTACACATGAAACATCACCTCAAGCCTCAAGCTTTCTCTACACACCAAGAATGGTACAAAACTTATCTTGATTCCCTCACTTCTTCCAATTCTCTTCTCTATACTTACAACATAGCCTATCATGGCTTTGCTGCAAGTCTTTATCCTCATGAAGTTGAATTACTCCGTCAATCAGATAGTGTCGTTACAGTCTATGAAGACACTTTTTACACCCCACAAACAACTCGTACACCTGAGTTTTTAGGCCTCGATAAGCTCGATTTATGGGCTGGACGTAATTTACCTGAATTAAACAATGCTGCACAAGATGTTATAATTGGAGTTTTTGATAGTGGAGTTTGGCCTGAGTCTAAAAGTTTTCTTGATGTTGGTATGTCTAATGTACCATCTAGATGGCGTGGTATATGCCAATCAGCGCCTGATTTTGATCCTAAGGTACATTGCAATAGAAAACTTATAGGTGCTCAGTATTTTAACGAAGGATGTAAGGCCTCTGGAAGCTGCTCTAAGGAGATTGAATCGCCCCGGGACCACAACGGTCATGGTACACATACTGCGAGTACAGCTGCAGGTAGAGGCGGATCCATGAATTTAATTTGACGTGTTTCAATGTTATGTTTTTATCACTGAACTCGTTACACTTATTAAATTATGCGTTCAGGACGTGATATCTATTGAAAATTTAGTAATTTTTCACCTGTGTAAAAATTTCTAGATTCAGTTGAACTTACAGAACTCATGTAATTGGCTGCAGGGTCAATTGTGGCAAATGCTAGCCTCTTTGGCTATGCAGAAGGAACTGCTCGAGGGATGGCACCACAAGCCCGTGTAGCCAGTTACAAAGTGTGCTGGAATGATACTTGTGATGGGTCCGATATTCTTGCTGCCTTCGACCGTGCTATTATGGATGGCGTTGATGTACTGTCTGTGTCATTATCTAATAATGCTACAACGTACTACGACGACGCCATTGCTGTTGGTGCTTTTGCTGCTATGGAGAAAGGGATTCTTGTGTCATGTTCAGCTGGGAATGATGGTCCTGGAAAATCAACAGTTGTAAACACGGCTCCATGGATCATTACTGTTGGTGCTGCATCTCTTGATCGAGATTTTCCAGCTATCGTTACTCTAGGTAATGGCCAGAAACTTCAAGGCGTGTCGTTGTATAGTGGAAAAGACTTGGAAAATAAAACATTGAGTTTAGTGTACCAAAAAGGAGATAACTCTGGCAATTTATGCTTGCGTGGTTCGCTTGATCCAAACTTGGTTCGTGGAAAAGTAGTGCTATGCGACAGGGGGGCTAATGATAGAGTTGAGAAGGGACTAGTCGTAAAGGAAGCCAATGGAGTAGCGATGATATTAGCCAATACACCCGAGACAGGGGAGGAGGTACTCGGGGATAGCCACCTATTGCCTGCAGTTGCTGTTGGGAGGAAAGTAGGGGATGTAATAAGAGAATATATGAAAACAGAAACCAATCCTACAGTAGTTCTAAACTTTGTTGGGACAGTGGTGAACGTGAAACCATCCCCCGTTGTTGCTACATTTAGCTCAAGGGGGCCAAATCCAATTGCTCCACAGATCTTAAAGCCTGATGTCATTGGCCCTGGAGTAAATATCTTGGCAGCCTGGCCTGAAAATGTAGGGCCAACTTCACTTGATGTCGATACTCGAAAGACTTCATTTAACATCATTTCTGGCACTTCTATGGCTTGTCCTCATGTTACAGGTGTTGCTGCATTGATAAAAGCTGTACATCCGAATTGGAGTCCAAGCGCGATTAAATCAGCAATGATGACAACTGCCTACACTCAAGATAACACCAACTCCTCGTTTCGTGACACTGCTGAAGATGGTAAATATTCCAATCCATTGGCTCATGGATCAGGCCATGTGAATCCCCAAAAAGCATTATCCCCAGGACTCTTGTACGATATTAGGATTCAAGATCATATCAAGTTCTTGTGCTCCTTGGACTACCCAATGGATAAAATACAATCTATTGTCAAAAGAATCAATTTCACCTGTGCAAACAAGTTTGCAGATGCTGGCCAGATCAATTACCCTTCATTCTCTGTCTTGTTTAAATCAAAGCGTATAGTTCGTTACACTCGGGAATTGACCAATGTTGGAGCTGCAGGGTCTGTGTATGAAGTAGCTGTAGATGCTCCTTCATCTGTTACGGTGACAGTGAAGCCACCAAAGCTTGTTTTCCAGAAAGTAGGAGAGAAGCTCCATTACACAGTCACGTTTGTGTCCAAGAAGGGTGTTAAAGAAACAAATGCATTTGGTTGGATTTCTTGGAACAATCGTGAAAATCAAGTGAGGAGTCCAGTTGCATATTCATGGATGTAACGTCTGAATAAGAATGGAAAATTTCATTTTTCCAACTGTAATATTAGCCAGTATGGTGCTAATTAATGCTTTAGCTTATATGGTACCTTCGTATCATACTGTACATCTATGATCTATTACAGGGGATGATGCCATATATAACTGCATCTCTGTTTAGTGGAAGTGAAATATCTACTAACTTCATGGAATTCAATGAGATCTAACCGGCTTCTCGTCTCTGCTAAAAAGAAAAGAATGATTCATGGACATTTTTACGGATATAACTAATTTTCTTTCTTGAAAAAGTTTTTTTTTTTTTTTTTTTTTTTTTTTTTTTTTTTTTTTTTTTGTTGGAAATACGAAATATTATATATAAACTAAGGCGAGCTAACATGCATAACTACCTGTTGAGCATCATAGTTGCCAAGATTGGCCAAAATATTACATGCATCTAAAGAAATTTATAGGGTACAAGCACCCTTTTGAGTCATTTAAGCATAAAAACATCAACTTAGTAGTAATAGGTTCAGCACACTTAAACATAGAAATAGAGCAGCTACCATCAAGTCCCATCTTTGCCAGCAAGTCAGCTACCTTGTTTCCTTCTTTGAAACAATGTCTAAGCTCCACCCTGTCCATTATCTCCAGCAACTTTCTGCAATCAAATAGTAATGCACCATGAGTTGTGTTAGGTTCGCTTAATGAGGCTATAAGCTCAGAAGAGTCTGACTCTATTATGATAAGATAGAGCCTCTGATCTTTTATAATATTCCCCGAAAATGCCCCGCCCGTAAGTTCGTTTGTCGTTGGGGAAGCGGATGCATTCCATTCCCATTGTAACGGCGGCGGAGGGGATCGGATTAGTTGAAGCTTTTTATTGTTTATGCCAGAGTGTAGCGCCTTTGGAATATGAGTAGGGCTCCTAAGTGGCGCGTTCGTGGGCAGCAACTCTTCGAATCTTTCGCGTATACAACTTTTGTTTACCTTTCATTTTCACTTTCTTTAACCGTACTTAGGTAGCTCTTCGTTCGGTAGAGGCGTAGAGCCCGGGAAGCTCTAAAGGTAAGTTCAAGTCGGAAACTACCTAACGTTGGAGGACATAGACTGAGGGCATACCTGAAATTTAGGTCATGCAGGAATGCAGAAACGGAACAAAGTCTCTCAGAGGCCAGCTCGTTGTAACCCTAAAACACGGCGTTAGCGGGGTTGGGCTCCCCCTGCAGAAATACAACAAACATGGGATAAGTAAGCAGATATGCCTATGGCTGGAAAAGGCCATGCCATAAAGCTAAAGACTTAATGTGGACGGCTTTAGTGGAGCAAATATGTTTATAAAATCCTAAAACCCAATCTCCTTTATGGTTTCGAATTACTCCACCAGTCCCTCCTTTGTCTAAGTTACTAGCACCATCAATATTAAGTTCAAAGTGAAGAGAGTGGAGGGAATGGGTTGATGATGAGCTATGAGGTTATATTCAGTATTGCGATTATGAATTAAGGAGAAAGAGACTTCATTTGTAAGATTGTTATGGTGATTATTGTTGCGGTTGATCCATATGTTCCAAAGGAGGAAAAGAAAAAAGGTGTGCCAATCATAATAATGATGAGAGAAAAGAACATGAGAATTATAGATCCGATCAAGCCAATGACTAGTTTGATTGTTGTAGCCGTTGATGTTGATTTGAAGACGTAGCCATAAATTCTTCACATTTTTACAAAAAAGGAAGATATGGGTAAGGCTTTCATCTTCAGTAGGGAAAGAAGGACATTTTTGGATTTATATTTATACCAATGTGGTGGAGGTAGGCTCTCGAAGGAAGTCGATCATGGTAGCACAACCAAAGAAAATTTTTTATTTTATTTAGGATTCTAAGGTTCCAGATCCAAGAGAAGTCTTTGGAGGGACCAATAAGGATGCTATCAATCATATTCCTTGTTGATTTTGTAGAAAACAGGCCGTTGTTAGTGAGTTTCCAACATGGATGATCTTTTGTAGTAGTAAGAGTAGGGAGATGAGAGCTTGAAATAATTTTAAGAATATCATCAGGGAGGGAAAAAGATAGTTTAGAGAAATTCCAATTTCCATGGAAGTTTAAGTAATGAATTGAAAATTTTTCCTCATCTTTTGTTAAGGGACCATGGATTATAGATCGAATAGGGCTGTTCTTGATCCATTCAGTGTACCAAAAATTGATGGATTTACCATTACCAATTAGCCAATAAGTGGCTGATTTGCAAAAATTAAGACCTGTCATGATATTTTTCCAAGTACCTTTATAGAATGACTTTGTAGATATAGAGTTCGATTGAATGTTGATAGTAGTATATTTACTAATGAGAAGTTTGACCCATAGAGACTTAGGGTTGGATAATAAGCGCCATGCAAGGCCAGTTAGGAAAGTTAAAGGATTTTTTACATAAAAGTATAAGTTTTAGAACTTAATTATCAAATATAGCAACATTTTAGCAAAATAACCCTATATAGAGGAAAACACAAGTTAATTATAAATATAGCAAAAACATAGCAATATTTTCCCATAACATACCAAACCCTTACATTCTTCCTCCTATTTCCCCCACTATCACTTTTGCTCCTCCCATTTCTCCCTATTTCACTTTTTCTCCCACCATTTCCCCCAATTTCACTTTTATTCCTATCATTTCTCTCAGTTTTACTTTTTCTCATCCCATCCGCGATGTATCTCGTTGTATCTGACCGTATCTCAACTGTTTCTGCACCGTTTCAACTGTTTCTGCAGCACCGTATCTAACTGTTTCTGCACCGTTTCAACTGTTTCTGCAGCACCGTATCTAACTGTTTTTGCACTGTTTCAACTGTTTCTGCAGCACCGTATCTAACTGTTTCTGCATCGTTTCAACTGTTTCTGCAACACCGTATCTAACTGTTTCTGCACCATTTCAATTGTTTTAAACTGTTTCTGCACCATTTCAACTGTTTCTGCAGCACCGTATCTAACTGTTTCTGCACCGTTTCAACTGTTTCTACAACACCGTATCTAACTGCACCACAAGCATATTATATCACTGATTGGGTTTTGTTTAGAGGAGAACAACCTTCTACTGGTTTATGATCTGTTATCCAGAGGAAGCTTAGAAGAGAATCTCCATGGTACAGTTACTAGATATCTCCTGCTTTTGGAGGCTTAAGCTTATTTTCCCGGTTTGTGTACTGACCAACTATGCAAATTACTAGGTTTTAAAAAGGATCTAAATTCATTTAGCTGGGAGGATAGATACAAGGTTGCTTTAGGTGTTGCTGAGGCATTGGACCACCTACACAATGCAGCTGATGGGCCCTTCATCCATAGGGATGTGAAATCTTCAAACATTCTGCTGTTTGATGATTTTGTGCCACAGGTACTTTATCTTCGTCCTTAGAGTTACATCTTGCTGTAATAACTAGTATTAACGTCTGTTTTTGATTCAGCTCTCGGATTTTGGACTTGCAACGTTGGCCTCAAGCTGTTCGTGTGATTTAGATAGCATTGATGTTGCTGGAACATTTGGGTAATTTACGATTTTTCATTTTGGGGTAGGGATTGAAGTTAGAATTTGTTTGGAAAATGTGATTTATCTTGTTTATTGTGAAATGTGCTAAAAAAATATTGTTATGCCTTGCAATTAGAAAAGCATTGCTATTTTTTTGTAATTAAGGGGTTAAATTTGTATATTTGTGTAAAAATCCCAAAGTTAAATTCTTTGATTCAGCCTTAATCATACCCAGGCCTCCTTTTGATTTATTTAAAGCTAAGGTGTTCCAATTTAGAAGATGAATTTTGGATTTTTCATCGGTAGATCCCCAAATAAAGTTTTTTTTTTTGGATTCTATCAATGGAGTGACAAACCTTTTGGGTAGTTTATATAGTTGCATGATGTGGTTCGGAAGGGAATTGAGAGTTGCCTTTGCTAGAGTAGTTCTACCGGCAATATTAAGAAATTTTGTTTTCCAATTTGCTAAACGATTGTTCATAGAATCAATAATACATTGAAAATCCTTAGCTTTAGGGGTTTTATCAAGGATGGGGAAACCCAAATATTTTCCAAAAGTAGTGCTCTGCTTTATATTAAGTCTAGCAGAAATAATATCTCTAACAGTAGGGTCACAATTGTTAGAGAAAATAATTTTAGATTTGATGAAATTTATCTTTTGGCCTGATTGCTTACAAAAGGAGGTTAGGGTATGATAGACTGTATCGCAGTTTTTTCTATTGGCTCGACAAAAGAAAGTGAGATCATCTGCGAAAATAAATGAGATAGCATTGGCCAATTTCTAGATATTCTAATAGCATCCCAGTTACCCTCCATAACTTCGCTATTAATGTTTCTGGAAAGCATTTCAAGGCAAAGAATAAAGATATAAGGTGATAGAGGATCACCTTGGTGAATACCTCTTGAAGGAGAGAAAAAACTTGTTTTTTTTTTTTTTTTTTCCGTTGACAAGAATGGATATAGTAGAGGTGGTAATGCAAGACATAATGAGCTTGATTAAATTGCTAGAAAAATTGAAATATTCTAGGGTTTTATGGATGAAACCCCATCCAAGGCGGTCAAAAGCTTTCTCAAGATCAATTTTGAGAATCATGTTGGCAATCTTCCCTTTTCTGTGTTTGAAAGTTTTCACTACTTTTTGAATAATAATAGCACTGTCAGAGGTTCTTCTATTTTTTAAGAAGCTACTTTGACAAGGGCTAATGATGGAATTAAGAAACAGTTTGATACGATTTGCAATTAGTTTCGTTATAGTCTTGTAGATAGTGTTGCATAAACCGATGGGTCTAAAGTTTCTAATGCTGTTAGCATTGTCAAACTTAGGAATGAGACATAAATAAGTTTCATTTAGGGGTTCAGGCATAGAACAAGAATGAAAAATATCATGACATTTTTTTAAAAAAGATGGACCAACTATATGCCAATATTTCGTAAAGAAAAAAGGTTGAAGGCCATTAGGGCCAGGAGCTTTAAAAGGTTTAAAAGATTTTAGGGTTTTGAAAATTTCAAAATTTGTAACAGGGGCCGTTAAGCTATTAAGGTCTTGAGAATTAAAAGAAAAACCATTTGGATTACCATGAATACAATAAGAGAATAGCTCATCAGTTTTAAACAGGTTTTGAAAATAATTCTGGATGTGCATCTCAATTCCATTTTGAGTAAAAAATATGGTATCATTATCATCCTTAATAAAAGCAATTCTATTAATCCGACGTCTATTAAAAGTAGAGACATGAAAAAAGCTAGTGTCAGCATCCCCTTCTATGAGCCAGTTAATTCTAGATTTCATTTTCCAGAAATCCTCTTCATCTTTTAAAATGTTATTAAATTGAAATTGAAGGCTGCATTCTAGATTTTGGAGGAAAAAACTGGTGAGATATTTTGGGGACTTTTGAATGCCATTCAAGCGAGCTAAAATATTATTTTTCTTCTGAAAAATGTTACCAAAATATTTAAGGTTCCAAGTGGTGACTCTTTCCTGGAAAATTTTAATACTATCATGAAAATCAGTGTAATGGTTCCAAACATTAGCTACCACATTTATTAAATTGGGGGGTGATTACACCATATTTTCTCAAAACGAAAGGGCTTTTGACTATTACAAATAGGATGTTTATGTAATTGAATCAAAAGAGGGGCATGATCAGAGTAGGTACGAGGCAAATGGGTTACCAAAATGTCAGAAAATAATTTAATCAAAGTATCATTGGCAAAACACCTATCTATACGTTCAAGAATGAGTTTGCCAGATTTTTGTTTATTTGTCCAGGTATACTTACTTCCTTTAAAACCTAGGTCCTGGAGTTTACAAATGTTGATAAAATTTCTAAAAGCATTAAAACGACTAGGTCGAATAAATCTGCCTCCCCACTTATCATCCATATTCATAACTTCATTGAAATCCCCACCCATTAGCCAAGGCATTTTATACAAATTATGCATGTCAATAATATTCTCCCATAATGTTAGACGATCAGTGTAAGAGTTACTAGCATAAAATGACAGAAAATAAGAAAGGTTGAGAAATAGGAAATACCTTCACCATGGTGTGAATTTCTTGATCACTCATACGAACATCATCAACAGTAACCATGTTAGAGTGCCATAAAATTACTATCCCACCAGAACGAGCATCAACAGGACATTCCACCATTTCAGAAAAATTAAAATCATTTCTAATGCTAGTGTGATCATTCATATGAGTGTCTAGTAATACAACCAAGCAAGGGTGATGACGATTAAGAGCAGATTGAAAATTACGCCTAAAGTCTCCATTGTTAGCTCCTCTAACGTTCCAGATCATAAAATAAGAAGCTCTATTCATGGGTAAGTTAAGGTTTTGGGGTGGATTCACTTGATTCTCTACTGGGGGGTTCGCGTTGGCCCTGAGAGTAGGGTTCCATATCATGGCATATTTGGCCATCCTTTGGTTCGAAGGAAACCTCAGATTCATCGAGCATTTGGTCAGAGATGCTGGACAAAACAGTAGATAGGTTTTTTCGATGGCTTCTTTGAATAACATGATTGTTATCTCACGGAGGCTTGAGAATATGGCCTGATGGTCCACTTGTATATCATTTTGGTTTTGTTTTTGTTGGAGCATCTCCTCTTCTGGTTCTAGATTGTTGGGATTCTGCATGTTCATTGGAGGATGTTCTTGAGGTAGGATGTGCATCTCCTCCTGTGGTGGATTGAAATATGGGGATGGCATTTGATCCATGTTGATGTGAGGTGGCCACTGGTAGAAAATGGGGAGTTGAGGGTTCTCCTCCATCGGGTGATAGAAGGGAAGATTCATGAGATGTTGAGTATAGAGGTCTGGAGGGTTCTGAGGGGCTAGAGAATTCAGAACATTGTTGGCCATATGAAAATTCATGTAGTTTTGGGCTGCCATTCTCATTGCTTCTGTAAACGCACGTGCTAAGTAATGTGGATTTTGGATAACTACTACAATCAGTTGATTGTTGATGCTGAAGTGAAACATGAAGGCCTTTCCTCATGGTGTGTTCTAGCCAAGAGGCTGGTAGTGCATTCTCCGGTGGTGGCATGGAGAAGAGAAGATGTGGAAGAGACTGGTTGTTCTGAGGAAGGAGTTGTTTGGGCCCTGAGGTGGTGGTTGTGGATTCATTCTTAGTGTTTGGGGAGCTCGAAGTATTAGACGGTAATAGGTGCTTTGTAATCTGATTGTTCTCCTCTGGTGGTTTAAAGGATACCTCGCCATCTTTATGTAGGAGATGTGAAGAGTTTTGGGTGTCTTGTAAAGTGAGATTGGAGGCTAGTGTATAGGTGGTATTATCTATATCCATGGTGTTAGGGTGGCTTAGCATGGGAGGGTGATTTAATGCATGCAAATGCATTGGTTGGTGTTGATCAGAAGGACATATGGAATGTTCATCATTTGCTAGTTTCGTTTGATTGGAGGTTGTGGGCGGTGAGATAAAGTGAGCGTAAAGGGATTGGTCAATTTTTTGCATGCGAAGAGAAGTGGCAGCTTCTAAAGGATTATTAGTAGGGTTTTGTAATGATTGAAAATCATTTGGAGAGATAGGTGTGCTATTGACACGTGTCTCTTCTGGATCCTCATTGGTTGCATGGGAAGAATTGGTAGTATTGTTTAGATAATCGGAATTTTCGAAGTCATTTGCTAAAATATCAAAATGATTTTTCCTAATTAAGTTAGATTTAGGATGTAAATTTTGATTTTCTCATACGTAGTAGTTTTAATATTTTTACCTCTGTAAGTAAAAGTTTGAGTATCAAGATATTTACCACTTTTAGCATCATAAATTTTGACATTTATAGAAGCCGGCACATTTAATTCATTAATTGGGGCATGGGGTTTAGACATACCTGGACTGCCGTAATTCTTCTTTCTAGGAAACTTTACCGTTTGCCATTTTTCTCCTTTGTCCGGATCATGTACATGTGTGTAGCTGAGAGTATTAATGTTGTTGTTCGTAATTGATGTAGGACAAAAAACAGCTTTATCCTTTGCATGTGGGCACATTAAACTCTTGTGTCCCAATGTTCCACAATGTTGACATAGGATATTCTCACCTTCATAAATAATAACTTGCTTGTGTTTTTCTATTTGGATTGAGGTTTTAACCGGTGAATCCAATGATACTTCTACACATAGGCGAGCATATCTGCCTCTAAGAGTGGAGGAAGTGCATATATCGACTTTTAAAAGTCAACCTATTTTATTGCCAATTTTTATGAGAATTTCCATATCATAAAATTCCGTAGGTGGCTCGGGTAAACGTAACCAAATTGCGGAATAAGTTATCTTTGCCTCCGATGATACAAAATTCGGTTCCCATTTTTTAATGGATAAAAAATATCCATTAATAAACTAAGGACCATGTTGCAATGCCTTGACTAGATTATCCTATTTGAGAAACTTTACAATGTAGAAATCAACTCCCAAATCTATTAATGAAAAGATTTCAGTAGGCTTCCAAAGTTGAATTAGCTTAGATTTCAAGTATTGATGACTAATTCTTTTACCAAATATTTTAATAATAACAGAAAATTTCCAGGGTTGCTAAAGTCTTTCCATATCAATATGGGATAAGGGAATGAGGCAGTCAGATTCTGGAGGGTTTGAGTGAATATCCATGTCATATGGAGAGTTCTCTAGAATTGACATAGAGTAGTTTGATTTTAATGTAACAGTTGATATTAATTTCTCTTGAAAAGAGGGTTTAAGATTATTTGTTGATGTTTTGTCTGGTGGCTTTGGGGGAGGATCAACTGGAACAATAGTTTCTTGGTCTACTTCCATAAGGGTGAAGAAAACAGTATAGAGTTTTTGTGGTTTTTTAGAGAGATGTTAGAGCTTCTCTTTCTAAAGCACAACGCCTAAAACAATAGTTTCTTGTGCTATGTAAGTATACTCATTCTAGCATGAGTGAAAACTTGAGCTAGGCTTCACGTTGAATCTTTGGTGGCACTTCGTTCTGGTATCTCCGGGGCCACTTTTCAAATATTGCATTTGCATTACTCCTTCCGTCCCATTTAATGTACTACTTGCTTTACTAAAAAATCTGTTCCAACTAGGGGTGGTGTTCACGTGAAACTGAAAAACCGTACCAAATCGAAAACCGACTCAAATCGAAAGAAAAAACTGATATTCTTTAGGTTTGGTTTGGTTTTGGTTTTTAATTTAAAAAATCGATATAATTTGTTTTGGTTTTGGTTTTAAGCAAAAAATAACCGAAAAAAAATCGAACCAAGACGACTATATAAATAGTATCTAAAAATTATAATTAGACATACAATTATGTGTGTTTTTATGAATTTACACCATATGTTAATTTTTTTTTTGCTCTTTTGAATTCTAGTTTAGTTCCTCATCTTTTTATATAATTTTCGTATTTTGTATTTTAGTTTGCATTCTAGTCTTTATTTTGACAAGTCAAACAATCTATTGTATGTTAAAAATAACTTGTCTTGTAGTCTTTCATTGTCGGTTAATTCAATATCAACAAGATATCTTGGCAAAGGATATCTCTTCAATTTTTCAAACACGAAAAAAATCATTGTAAGAAGTTTGATTAAGTTAATTGAAATGATAAAATGCTTGTATATATAATCAATTTTTGGATGAAGCTACATATATAGCTCTTGATTACATAAATAGTTTGTTCTTTTCTAGAGTGTACTTGGTGTGGATGTGTCATGGTGGAATATAGTCGCTCGAATATGTGTTTGATCCTTGGAAGTGTATGTTACAAATTTAGTGAGGAAAAAAATCGATAAAAAATCGAACAACCTGAAATAACCGACAAAAACCGAACAAGTGCAAAATCGACTTAATTGGTTTGGTTGTGGTTTAATTATATTATTTGAAAACCTGAATTAATTGGTTTGGTTATCTTTTAGAGGAAATCCGACCCAACCCGACCCATGAACACCCCTAGTTCCAACACAAATGTTACTACTTACTTAGAAAATTAATGCAAATTTAATTAATTTCTCTCCAGTAGTAGCATTTAATAGTTACTAATACAATAAATAAATAAATAAATAAGGATAAGTTAGTTATTTGTAATTTATATTTAATACTATATTTTTTAATAGAGTTAAAGAGCTGAAAGGACACTTAAAATTAGGTGGAGATTGTATTATTTTCTCCTCAAGTTTTGTGCACACACTTAGGCCTAGTTTGTTCCCACGTAATGATTATCCGACTCTAAATAATTCAGATTTCACCTCATTAGATGTATTTACCTTTTTATTTACAACCACATATTTGCTCGGTTTATTGATACTATCTTACAACGTAACGTTTTAAATACATGTATAATAGCAGATTAATGTCTAGATGACATTTCACCACTACTTTATCCCTTATTATGCTTAATCACCAGTCAGCGCTACCACTACTCTCACCAGGCTTCTGAATGAGAGTGCTTCTCCTCTATGGTTTGGTTTAAGATTAATCCGACTTCTTTATAGCTGATGCACCCCTAATCATCTACCGGATACATAATTGCTCTTGCAAAAAGTTGTTCTTTTGCGTACTGGCCTATACTATTGGGTTTCTCTATAGCATACGCACCTCTACTACTCGACGGGATACAAAAATACAGTGCAATTTCTTTTTACCACTATATTAAAATTTTTTCCTCATATTAATTAAGAGGATTCAACAAGTAAAATATTAATTTTCTTCTATTTATGCAAAATAATGTTTTAATAAAGGGAACCTTGACACCTAGCCCCCTAATACGTTATTGCATTTTAATACAAAATTGTTAGGGGTAGATCGAGGTAGTTCAGAAAGAATACATCCCTTGATTGTTTGACTTAAAGGCTTGTTTGGATGGTTGTTACCCATCATATTGTATTTTATTGTATTGTATTTTATTGTTAGTTTAAATAAAATGTATATTTTGGTTGTTACCAAATTTTATTTTATTGTATTATTAAATTATTGAAAGAACCATTTTATATAACAACCGACAACTGCTTGTTAAATAAGGAGCAAGGAGATAAGAGTCCAATTAATTAGTGATAGAGTTCTACTTTATTCTTCAAGATGTGCATTTTGGACGTCCACATCCAGTAGAAGCAGCATTAGGGATGGTTACAAAGTTTAATTTACTACTAGAAAGAATAAAAAAAAATGAGAGAAAAAAAGTGACCAACTTTTGCTAACTTAACTCGTAGAATTCAACTTGAACACAAACACCCTATTCAGATACTACCATATATACACTCCCTTTTACTCTTTGATGTTTACTATTTACATAAACTTTTAAGAGTATCATATGCAAGATTGTTGTTAGAAATTATTTTTAATAATGTATTTTTTTTTTTAACAACACTTGCTCTTTCGTATGATCGTTGTTTTATGCTAGCTAACTTGCCTGTGTTGTTTGGCACGTGAATAGAGCGCTTTAGCTAAATTATTAACCTGTTTGGCCAAATTTTCACAACTTATCAAATAGCAAAGGTCAATTGGATTCGAGTGTCACCATCCAGAAAAAGAAGGTTTAGGTGCTTGCTCCATGGAAAGAATCATACTCTCACTTGAGGAGGATGTTTTTTTTTTTAAAATAAAATTGTTTTTAGCTGAGATTATTACATGCAAATCAGGATATTCTATGATATATACTTCTTTCAAACTAGATCTTGGAGAGTTAAATATTTGAAATGTTAATATCTAATGGACCATGTGGAACCATATCTACATCTTTGTTTTTGTTTTAATAATGAAGTAGAGAAAATTGTATAAAGATTGAGTAAATGTGAGCTTCATTTACGTTTTGTGTATATTACGTATGTGTTTGAATACTTTTAAGAAGTGGACAATATTTTGGCACCATCTATAAATTAAATTAGGGTACTTAATTCGAAGATGGCATCAATTCCGACAAGCCAATGATTATTTGAAGTTGAATTTCTAAATGAACTTGAATTATGAGATTTACTGTAAATTATTGGTAATATATAGTACAATTATGTAAAGATACTTCACCAAAAAATGAAGATGCAGATCTTTCAAAACTGGAGCTAGTTGTAAAGAGAAGACGTTGAAGTGAATGCAAGTAACATTCATCAGCTTTACTTCTTAGGCATTTGATAATTTTCACTTATCAATACATGTCTTTGAAGATGATTTGTCGCTGAAAAGATATACAAGTGATCATGTTCTTGCAAAGCACTCAAATCCTCTATTTATGAGCCATCCCCCATGAGAATTGCACTCCCTCTTTTGCCAAATTATTTTTCTGCATCCACCAAATCTAGTTAGATAGTCTAAAATTGTAATTCCTCTCTTCACTTATTCCTTGACAATCCATTGGTGGAAAATCATTGACTTAATTTCATATTAGAGAATGAGTTGAAGCGAATGTGTAGAAAGTATTGGCTAAATGTCAATGCTTCACAAAATGAAGTCCAGTATATCAAGCCTATCTGCTTAGGATTCCGATATTCTTATGATATTTGGTTACTTGCTATTCATGGAAGACCTTCAGCTGATCACTTAGGAAGCTGTTAGTTTTCCTGCCATTTCTCCATCTGGTTTGTCACGTGGATGATGTCCATGAATTATATAGTAACACTGAATATTTAACTCAATTGTAGCTATTTAGTTTCACGAACCAGTGAATGCGCCTAGACACAATTTATCTTGTGAGAGGCTTAATTCTCAATATAATGCATCACCACACCTTGGTTTGACTTTAACCAAATATAGCCGCAAAACATATTGCAGAAGTGTAGTACCATGGCCTAAGCAACTTTTCACTAGGAAATTAAGATCCACTTAGGTTCTTCTTTATAAAGTTCTATAAACTAAGGAAAAACAGTTCCTTATGTGTAAGCTTTCCAAAACATACTTAGAATTCATATTCAAATTCTTTAAAAGAAACACTTGACAAAGAACCAAAACGGTGATGACAGCGCATAAAATCCACCCATGAATCCCATTAGCAAGTTCTGTAATTTACTAAAACAACACAATGGTTGAGAAACACGGACAATCAAGATCCTTAGAAGAACTTGAACACATATTCATGTAACACTCGAAAAACATAAGATCTTTTTTCTTTCCGTCTCCATTACCAAGGGCAACAAATTCCCACCGATTGGTAACATGTGAATCGCATTATAGAAAACTCTTGATTGTTTTGTAATGAGATACAAAATGACACAGTTCTTAAGAAGTGAATAATTTCAAAAGAACAATTTTCCAAAGTGAATCATAAAGATACAATTCAGACACTGGTATCTCATGAGTCACATGCACTTGGCAAAAAAAAAAAAAGGAACGAGACCAAACATATTGGTTCGTTTTCACGACGAAATTGCATCAACAGTAACCCAAGTTTTTCCCACGGAAAATAGTGGGCAGATTTCCATAAACAAAAACTAAACTAGGAAACAAATAACATGACCCAACCTCTGATACCAATGAAGGATTACACACAATGCATGAACACACAGTTTGCTCTAAGATCTCCGTATTTGGAGCTTTTTATTTTTCGGCATGAAAATCCGCAGGTAATACCTGCGAATAGTGTCCCCAAATAAAATCCCCATGTAAACAGAGCTTTTCTAGTAGTGTCACTAGTCGATAGCGTAATCACATGCATATAATGTATCAAGCCGCCGCCCTTTAAAGGAGCGGGCGCAGTGAACTGTAATTGTGAAATCAAAATAGAACGATCATGGCTCCTGAGGTGAAGCCCCGAGGTCAAAGCACTTATCAAGCCTCAGTAGGGATTGCCTCGGTGATCAGTAGGCTTGTGCCCCCGAAGTGTAAAACCCAAGCCTCGGGGAATCAGTCAAACTCAACGAAGTGGGTGCCACACGATCTTTGCCCACTAAATTGGCCCTCAATGGGAGAAAACATGGGCAAAGCCACGATCAAAACAGAAGAAGGTGGCCGTGATTCTCTTCGTTTAGTGACCTAAAAGTAGCATTTAATTTTACATTGTAAATATCCAGAAATAATTACTGAAACTCTGTCAAATTATACACCAGAAGCAGTTGTTATTGAAATCTCATATTTTCGTTCTTCCTATTCAATTATCTACTTTTGATTTACTGTTGTTAGGCAACTTTGATACTAGGCATTGCCTGCAAACCTGTTATAAATTTGATATATTGTCCTAGTCCGGTTTAGGCCAATACAAATTGGCGCCCTCTGTGGGGATCAAGCAATCAAGCTTTGTTCCAAAGTTGTGCAACACGTTTGTTCAAATGCGCATCTTTAATCTTTGTTGATGGCTACTAACACTGAAACTACTATTGGAAACCAAACTGGTGGAGAAACCTTCGTACCTCCACCTCACTAAATGATACACCTCCACCTCCACCGCCTCCGGTTGACCCTTCTTCGGCAGGGTCAAACAAAACCTTCCAGTCTTATGTTTTGAACGCCTTGAAACAAATTCAGGGGCAGCTTACCGAGCAAGCAAACTTTAATGCTGAAGTTCGAAATTCATTGGAAAATTTTTCAATGAGGAACAAAGCCACCCCTACCGACACTCCACTGTGGCTCCAAATAGAGGATCCCGACCTTCGTTCCTGTACGCGCGAAAATAGGGGGACCTCAAAATGGGGCTAAATCTGGAGGCTCGGGACTGCACCACATGCTAGTCCGCCCATTGGAACGGTTCCCTCGATGGCGGAAACAAGCATCTCAGTAGACCTTGAAAAATGGAAAAAGGATATCGAAGCCCAATTCGAAAATCGGCTTGAAAACGTCTCCGAGGAGAGGAAGACTCAAAGGGTGTTAGATATTGATAAATTTAGGCAGCTACCTTACAAGCCTGAGGCTACCCTGGCACCCATCCCAAAACATTTCATAATGCAGATCTTGAAAAAGTACGATGGTACGACTGACCCTGTTGAGCATGTAACTGAGTTCATGACAATAGTGAAAGGTAACGATTTCACTGCGATAGAGAAGGAGTCGATGTTTTTTTTGAAAAAAATGGAGATACCTTGAAAAAGGGAGAATTGCACTGATATATTCACTTGCCCTCTAAAACTATCTCGAACTTTAATAATCTGGCTTATTTGTTCATTAAAGCTCACATCGAAGCACAAAAAATCCTCAAAAAGAAGGAGGATATTTTCAAAGTTGTTCATGCCTAAAATCGGTCCCCTAGATTAAACAATTAATTAAGAATGAGGTCACAAGAAATACAGTAAATACGATGGCAAAGTAAGTAAGTAAAAGAGAGAAATAATGAGCAAGAAAAGTAAAGTATTCTTATTCCTTGAGAATAGCCGAATTCTATGGTGAATCGATTGATTGTACAATACAATGTAAGGTGGGGGTATTTATAGTAGTGAATATTCAGTCCTAATTAAGGTAAATTACAAAGACTAATAAGGCTATGGGCTTATAACTCAAGGCGGTGGTATATACTAAATTCTAATTAGGAGACTGTAAATCTAAGACGGTGGGATGTATGCCCTGCATCCTATGGCCGTGCCGCCTGAACGGTCGTTAGCCCAAGAAGCAGGCGTATATCCTCTGTGCTCGATAACTTATAAGATAAACTTAGTCCCGCTAGCTGGATTCATATCCCCGTAATAGTAGGTGGCGTATTTTGATGAGTGCTGACGCACGCAATCAGGAAGTGAAAGCGGCGTACAAGATGGATGTGAAAAGATATCTCACTGACTCTTTGAGACTCGCAGTCTCTTTGACCAAGAATGATGTTGATTTCTTTGAGAACTCCGCGTGCTTTCATCTGATTTGTTGATACCGGTTCCATGCACCTTTCCAAGAACACTTTATGTTGCGCCGAATCGTTTCATATCTCAGACCATAATTATGCTTGACTGTTTCGTGATCCGTTCTTATCCTTTCAGCCTATAAATAAAAGGTTCATGATGGTGGTGGAATCACAATCATTCTTCAGAAAATACTTCATCCTCTTCAACGTTCTTCACGAAAGAATGGTCCTTCTACCTTCAAAAATATTTGCCTTTGATCTTGGTTTGATATTCCCAGAAAATCCTCTTTGTTCCGAATGGATGATGCATGAGAGAACTATAGGAGGAAACTCATCTCTAGTTACCTTATTTTCTTTCTTCATCCGTGAAGGAACGAATGAAGTCCCCTGAGTCATGAAGTTTGATCGGGATTCTAATGACGTCCTTTGGGATTTCTTTATCGTGTCATGTGCACTGATTATGGTGCGCTCATCTTCTAACACGACGCTTGTTGTGATATTCCTTTTGTCATACGGGGTCAAGACGCTTGGCCCTTTCAGCTGTCATGAGGCTTCTCTGAAAGGATTTTGTTGGTGCTTAGGTAGCATCTTTGAAGGAATAGGGTTGAAGCCTACTTGTCTGACTCCATTCCATGGCAGGCAAGAGGACAGAGCTTCATGTCGTCAGGTGATTAAGGTGTCATTGAGCTGTCCCCTCGTGATTCATGGCTTTCACCTTGGTTATCTGCTGAACCGCTTTTGCAATGCTTCATCGGTCGTTGGCTGTGGGATACACGAGGGAAGAGGCTCCCTTGTGGTAGGTTCCCAGCTTAAGCCTCTCCGTCTCTAGTGAGCTCCTGATTTGGCTTGAAGATTTGCGTGGTTGTACACTCTGGTTTGACCAGTTGAGGTTGACTCGAATGGTCAAGTTTTCTTTCTAAGCTCTGCAGCGAGTCTTCAAGTTTCTCTTTGAGTTCAGCGGGTGAGATAGGAAAGGTTAGGCATATACTCTGACGTTTCAAAAGACCCTTGTTTTGATCAAGCATACGGGCTTTGGTTGTACCAATGACTGCGTACCTTGAGGAAATGCTCGGGCTGACATATCTCGGGCTATCAGAAGAAAGGAAGAACTCCGGACTATTTTACGGCTTGTAGCTACAATCCAGATGAAGGATCTTCAGCCATGCTAGTTCTGAAGAGCTCTATGTTTTTAGTCTTCCCTTTTCATTTTTTTACAATTGTTGTGAATAAATATTGTATTCAGGAAGAACTAATTGTATATTGTGAGCATACAGGCTGTATGTTATTAATGAAATGGTCGTTCATCAATAGTTTTATATATACTTGTGAAATTACATATGATGTAATGTGTAGTCAAGCAGTATGTTTTGTGTGCCTAGATGGGTGTGCACACTGAAGGGCGCTTCATTTGCGTCAATAGGTGATGGCTTAAGTTGCGCCCACAATTGGATAACTTTAGCCCCTGTGGTAACAGGCACTTTTGCATTCGACTTTGAACGTCTCTGCTTAGTTACTCGAGTAATTAAGACTTTCTGGCAGTATGCGAACAGGTGTCCCCGTTGGCATGTAGGTGCAGTTGTTAAATTAACGAGTTCAACTTACGAATAATGCCTGGTGGCTGAGCTAGACGTGATCTAGCTCTAAGCGAGTAGTGTACCCTACTTTTTGTAGCGAAAAATGAGTATATTACTTCAACTTAGGTCTGGTCGGGGCTATGAATAGTTGGATCATAGATGGATCTGAACAAGTAAGTAAAACTGATTAAATAAAATAGTAGTTTTATTGATAAATGGGCACTAGGCATGAGATGTTTTGGGTGAAACCCGTAACATGATTGATGAATATGAAAATACTGCGATAAAAGTTAAAAGGCACTCAACATAAAAAATAAATGCTTTAAAAAGCGAAAGATACTTCATGCTCGATCCTCGGAAGGTTCAGAGACGTGTAGTTGAACTTCACTGCTCGAGGGTGCTGAGCCTGGAGTTGTTACCTCCAGGTCGCTAACAACTCGATGCTATAACTCTGTATGAATCAAACAATAATGAACTGCTTGTTTTCGCAACTGTCTGCTTTCTAATTTGTCTTCGAGGAGGATTCCCTTGCTTAGGTAGTTGATTAGCGCATGACGCTGCCCTGTGATGGATACTGTGTCTGAAACTTCAAAGTTCATCAGGTCCACGGGGGTTGACTCAACCACTATCTACTGGTCGCATGAATCCTCAGATGCTTCGCCATCACTTGAGCTTTTTTCCCGATAGACAAACTCCATGTATAAAAATTTTTCAAGAGCGCTTTTATTCTCTCCTTTCGATCCGGCGTATAGATGCCTTCAGCAGTAAAAACTTCTTTTACTCGATGGACCACCAGCGAGGAGCTGCTGAAGAGGCTGACCTTCCTGGCCTCCAGTATGTAGGCTAAGTCAAGAGCTTGAATTATGGCTTCATACTCTGCTTCGGCGCTCTGAGCTTTTGCGGCCTTGCAGAAGACCATCCTAGTGGGCTTCTTGACCCACAGATCGAGGTCGACTTCTTCCCCTTTGAGATCCACGTCAATGCGGACCTCCCAACGCCCGGGTTCGATCATTTCTTCACTCCTGATTGACTCCACTGCCTTTCACTACAAGAAACAAGGCCTTTAGCGAAGGGAAATTTGGTCGCTAAAAGTACAAATCCGGTCATTATAGGTCAATTAAGACCAAAAAAATTCCGGTCGTCACCGGTCGTTATAGCCTCCGAAGTTAAAAGTTTCACGATCGGATTCCAATCCGGCCGTTAAAAACCTTTAACGACAGCAAGAATCCCGTCGTTAGAACTCTTTTGGCGACTGGAGTTTCCCTTCGTTAACTGTAATTGTGACCATTAAAAGTTCTTTTAGCGAGGGGAGTTCCTTCGTTAATTGTAGGTTACTTCAACCACTGACACTTTTAATAGTCAAATTTCCTTTTGCTAATATTAAAATTTTAATACATAAGTTTAAAAATTCATATTTGTCCATGTGGTTAGCAAACAACCAATATTTCATATGCTCATCCAAACACATACTACAAGATAGTTAATATTCTTATAAAACAACATTGTTTACAAAAAACTAAGTATCACATTAATAAAAATATACCCATCCAAGGTATATGACTTTTTTCTGAACTCCTAAAAAGATAGGGGTAATACAATTATATACAAATATCAAAATCTTTAGGAGCAGAAAAAGTGTGTTCTCTAGCACTTCAACTTGTTTTTAACTTTTCTACCGCTCGCCTTTATATTGCTCTACACTATCTTCAAGGGAGAAGCTTCACAACTTCAAATTCTTGATCTGTTAAAAGGAGAAGTTCCCATTAGTTTAGTAAGAAACTCCAATGAAATATTTGTTTAACAGAAAAGTCCCAAAAAAATCACACGCCCTCAGCATACAGGCCAGCAAGGAAGGTGCAGTGTAATGATAAGCAATAAGTAAACTTGTAAACAGAAGTAGAACAGTTAGCAAGAAAGAAACAGATCTAAGAACCATTGTAGAGACCATGCTAACCATTTGGCCAAGAAAATACGAGTGCAGCTCCTAGGTTGTCATGATCACGGTCGTAATAAATTAAATGGGCAAAGGCAAAAACCTGTCTCAGTGCTAAGGTCTCTTGCTGGCATACTTCACAGGAAATTGCCTCCCATTCTCTTCTTGTACAAGGACTGCATTCCATGCTTTTTCTGAGATCGAAACATATAGCAACAGATGCTCACCTGGCTCTGGCTCGACTATCACTGAAAGCTGTAGGAGCTGTATATTTTCCTGGGCTACTGTCAGGTAATTCTATATCAGCCATAGGGGTCCTCCTTGCCTCTGCAGCACCTCAGAGAGCTGACATACCAATTCTGTTGCTTTGGGGACTAGCCGATGCATTATTTCCAATCGATCTCGTAGCTCGTTGATCTCTTCCCTGGCCTCTCGTTCCATGGCCTCAAACTCGATGAACTTCTCTTTGGTCATGTGTGTTGGCCTAATCTGATTAGGACAAAAAATCTTTTATTTTGGGTTAACTAACAATTGTTTCTATCAAAGTCGTGAGATAACAGGATGTACAACAAAGAAACTTGAACAATAGCAAAGAGACAAAAAGTAAGTGTTTTTGATATATTTCTGAATGCCTTTACATAGTCTACAAGAATAAAAAAGGCAATAAATACGTCTAATGACCATTACTCCACGTTCAATCATGGTCAGCCCATGATCTTCCTCTTAAATGTTCATGTAATGGTCAATAGCTACAAAACGCAAAAACTTATCCGACGAAGAGTAAACCCTTCCAAGGGGTATACTGCTTGCCCTGTGATGGTTATCCTTCAGTTGCCCCAAGTAATAACTCTTAGCCAAGATTCATTCATGCCCGAGGCATCTAACCTCGAGAACCAAGTGAGCTTCTTCGAGGGGTTGTCTTTGAATAATTGCCAGGATCTTCCGAGGGGTGGAATGAATTCCGCGGGAAAGCGACGTGGCAAATTATCCGCAAAGAAATTTGAAAAGACGACCATCTCTTCAACATCAAATTCACCGCACGCGGTGTATTTTGAGTGGTCGGGACCCTTTATTTTACCTTCCCGATGTAAACGCAATGATTACAATTTAAAGCACTTTGTGCAAATCTTCCCATATAATTTAGCCAATTCATCCGCCATTTTCACTACTTCTCATTTCTTCAATCAACAGTGAAAACTTTCTACAACCCATACTCTCTCTTTACAAAATCTTTCCATCATGTCTTTTACTCAATCCATCCAAAATTCTTCTGGACCATCAGAGGAAAGGACCATTGATGACAACACCATGGTAATGGGTGATGAGCTGGTGAACGTGCCAATGCCACTGAAAGTTATTCCGCCGGAAGAAAACGATAATGAAGTCACCTCTCATTCGGGCGACCGTCGTGATACCACCAATCAGGAGGGGCCACCCCTTGAAGATGAAAAAGCAGCGACTGATGAAGTTTCTGATGATAACGATAATGAAGCAGAAATCATGAAAACTTCAAAACCCAAGAAGAAAAATTACACCGGAGAACTCAAACCTCATCAAGTAATCCCATCAAAATATGAACCGATAAATATTTTAGATTACAAAAACAAACAGCTTCTGACCTCGAGAAGAATAGAAATGTGCCCGTTAAACTTTCCCCAAGTCTAATTACACAAGCTCACATTGATCTGGTTCGAGAGAATTGTAACTGGGGCCCTGAGGTCCAGATTGTAATCCCTACCCCAGAGAGTCGCACTTGCGATAGAGTGGTCGGGCTCTCCTTCGTTTATACTTATCCTTTCACAATAGGTTTTACCCTCCCCATTGATCATATAGCCGACACCTTCTGCCGAACCTACAAGTTGTGCTTAGTCCAGCTGGGTCTTGGCTTTTGGAGGGTTATTCAGTGTCTTGTCCTCTTAAGTTAATGAGCTAAAGTCCTTTTTACTTTTGAGTATTTGATTTCCCGCTTCTATCCCGCTATGCACAAGGATGGAGTTGTTCAATTGAACAAACGAGGCAAGTTTTCTTTAATCACGAAGGGTGATGACACCGAGGACCGTGGCTGGTGTGATCGGTTCACTCTCATCCCAACTGCACTTATTTCCATCGAGGTTGGGTTCCCTAAAGCGTGGAAAAAACTCGTAAGTGGCCGAACCCCGGCCTTTTTTTTTTTTTTCATCTCCATAATTCCTCAAACTTTAGTTAATGTTTCATATTTTCAGCGGAGAAAATTCCTATCAACCCTCCAAATGGTTTGATTGCTTGGGTTCAGAGGCCAGAGAGATTTTGGATGTTCTTGGCGGCACTGGATGAGAATTAGAGGTCGTGCAAACGACACGGTAAGTGTGCATTATGCTCTTTTATTCTTAGCTCAAAGACTTGCCCTTACTCTACCTCTTTCTTTTATAGGCTTCGGCAGTTACCGAGCCAGAGGAAGTAGAAAAAAAAGGGAAGAAGAAAGAGAAAAAGAAGAAAAAGAAGAACGACCAAAGGAAAAAAGTCGAAGTCCCCGAGGCTGGAGACCGTTTGAAAGACTTGGAGGACTCAGTTGAGGTCCTCACCAAAGCCAAAGCTTCAAAGAAAGTCGCCCAGTCGTGAGACTTCGAGAGGTTAGAATCATCGATTTAGTTGCTTTCCTTACTTCTTCTCTCCTTTTCCTTAAATAACCCCCTTATTTGCTTAGATTCAAAGAGAAGAAAGGAAACACCAACTAACCCTGCCATAGCCAAACGTCCTCGAGTAGTATCACCTGGGGCTCCACGGCGGGGCCTGATTGACGAGCCCATGGACGATGATGCTCGTGATGAAGTCAAGGTGATTAACCTTGAAGAACCAATCCGAGCCACTAAAAAGGTTAAGGGTAAGGCCAAGACAGCTAAAAGCCTTCCCACCGAGGAGAGAACAATTGCTGATCCTGCACGAACTAAGGAAAGGGCAACTAATGATCCGTGGCTTGGGCTGCCTCCCAACCTGATCACCCCTTGGCTTCCAAGACGAACCTTAGAAGCATTGGCATTCCCCTTTACCTATCAATGCTGGATGACACAGTGGTCGTTCCCATCTGTCTTAGGGGCTTGCTTGGACCATTAGATCGAGACCGCCTCAAGGATTTGCCCACCGATGACTTGATAGCCTACGCAACTCATCACGCAGTTCATGTAATATCCTACTGTTTTAAATCCTTTCATCCTCAGTTACCTTGGCCTCTTTATAACCCTTTTTTAGCCTCTTTGCAGAGCTATGTTTAAACCGTGAAGGCTGCTGAGGTTGAAGCTCACCGAGTGGCAAATCTTAGAAAAGTCGGGGAGCAATATGATCGCGTAAAGGCTGGACTTCAAGCCAAAGTCTTTGAGGTTGAGAAAATTTTTCTCGATTTTGAGATCGATCTAGATCGAGCCCGCAAAGCAGCTAAAGAGCCAGACCCTCGAGTTAACCAAGTCCCGCGAGATCATAGCCAAACTTGAAGCTGAAAAAAGGATTCAAGAAGAAACCCTCCAGGCTAAAAGTCAAAAGCAAATTGATGCGGCGAATGCGACAATCAATGATCTAATCGGACAGCTTCAAAACAAGTCAAGGGAATTCTTGTTAAAGGTGAACGAGCTCGAGCCCAAGACCCAAGTCCTCGTGGTAGTAGTTGAGACACTTTGGGGCGAAGCAGCCGTTTCTTGATCTGAGCTTAAGTCCAAGTTCAAAGCTAAGCTGAAGTCCAAAGATACCAGAGCCCGTGTTGACAGAAACTGGGCTATTATTCAGACCAAGCTAAAGACCCTCGAGCAGTGCAGGGCTGGAGTAAACTTGGATGAAGAAATAGCCAAGGCAAAAGATGGTGTTGCCAAGGCTCAAGCTATCTTGCACAAGCTTCCATTGAGCAGCGAAAGCTCGAGCGATGAAGATGAAGAGAACGAAGGTTCTGAGGCTTCAACTTCTAGTGAAGACGAGGCTGATGAGTGACACCTTGTTAGTGTTCTTTTTTTTTTGTTTAGGCCTTCGAGTTGTTGTCTTGTAAATATTGTTACGCTGGCCTAGGAGCCTTTTATCAATGAACTCTGAATGTTTTAAGCGTTAGTCTTTGCTTTGTTTTTAAAGCTTTTGACATGTCACTTGAGTGTTTGCTTGCAAGACTTAGATAAAAGTTACTTAAGATAAAGCTAGCTTAGAATGACTTCTCGTTCTCGAGCCGAGGATTTAAAAACAAAAACTGGCCTCATATATTTGATACAAAAGAGACTAAATCAAGTTTTATTTCATTGATGAAATTCGAGCCGTTTTACATAATACCTAGTTGTGATGAGACTTAGGCAAATTCTTATTACAAAAGCCACCTCGGGAAATTACGACAAATAACTAGGCTAACTCCTAAGGGAAAAGTCCCCGGTGTACGAATAGCTAGTCTTTGGGTTTCGTTTGAAGTCCCCGATTATAGAGTGAGCCAAAGGCTGACTAAACTAACGCCCCTTGCTTCCCTCCAGTGGTCGGGTGTGAAGAATGAATACCCGAGCACTGTGTATTGTTCTCTCCGCTTCTTGAAAAGGTTAAGCAAAGAAAAAAAAAGGGGTTAATATCATTCGACCCAAGCGTTGAAACATTGACGGCTCGATGTCGTAGGTGAAAGATTATGCTTGACGAGGGGTAACTTGTTGCTCCCAACGCACACGCAAGTATACGCGGTCGACAAGTAATAAAGTGAAAGTAGAGTATCGTTCCCACGAGGACTATTCAGACTAACGCTTAACAAACAATTTCTAACTAACTATTCAGGGATCTTTTTCCAATAGTGAGAGTTTTTTAGTAACTAAAGAACAGTAATTTAAATGGTGGAAATTCAGTCAAACAATGGAGCAAACTTTGGTTGTTATCAGTAATAAGGAGACGGTCCAGGGTCAGAGTTACGAACAATCCAGTTGAGTTTTCTAATTGATTCCACTTCTTAAATCCCGGATTACTAACTAACAGAGTAAATGTACCCATGAAAAGCTTTCGATTCTTCACAGTCTATGCAGGCTACTCCAATCCCTATATGTCTATGGGTTGAATCACATGCACGCATTAACGAATTCTGTAATTAGTTAAGCTAGGCGAGCAAGTATACGTCTATCCTACTCACAAATTGGTTCCCCGATGCCCGGGTTCACAAACTAGCCCTACTCTTTCTTATTGCGTTAATAAATTCCCTCTTTCGAGTTCAATCTAAAAACCATAGATAATGCGTAATAATCGGGCCCTGACAATTACACAAGTGAAATCAAGAAAGAATAAGCAATCCGTTATGGGATTCAATATATGGAATTCAATCTTCAAACATCAACTTTCATGAACTACTCTAACCCTAGAACGAGAGATTTAGCCACGCATACTCATAATAACAACACAAGGATTTGATGAAATAATGAAATAATGATGTAATAGATTAATGAAAGGAAGAAAAACCCTTGTTCAAGGTGTTATGAGCTCTCCAATTTCTCCAAAGTCTGAACTTCTATGAAAAATGAAGTAAAAGAGTATTTATAGGGTTTACAAAGGCCTAGTAATAAGTTACACCTAAGCCTAGACGAAATAGGAAGTCCAAAAACGCTCCAGGGGCGCTGTAGCTGGCGCCCCGCGCTCCCGAACGCGCTGACAAAGGCAGTGGACGTCGAAATCCAGGCGCTTTTGGGGCGCCCCGCGCCACCTATGGCGCCAGAAGCTTGGGCGCTTTTGGGGCGCCCCGCGCCACCTATGGCGCCAGGCCATTTTCCTGCTTCCTTCGTCTGCAGCTCGCATCGTGTTGTGCCTTCGTATGTTTGATCCAATCCTCAATCCAAATCCAATATTTTCTTGCTCGATCATGCTCTTTAAAGCTCTAATTGCACTTCATAACAACCTACAATCATACGACAAAAAATCAGTGCAAAATCACATTCATTAACTAGAAAACGTGCGAATAAAGTACTCAAACGTAAGGAAATATTAAGGAAATATAGGCATAAAATAACATCACCACCCCACACTTGAACCTTTGCTCGCCCTCGAGCAATTACAAATAACTTCCCAACCTATGTAGAATAGGTCTGCCTATGACTATGGTTGATACCGATTATTGAACAAATGCACACATGACTACTATGGGTCCAACAAACATGCCAATAATTTATCAAGCTCAAAACATGCGAACAACCACCCCAAGATCACTCAAATGCACAAACTCAACTCATTGCAACCATGCTCCCACAAAGTCACACCTATCTACTCAACCAAGAAGCTACGACTTCACCTATCTCATGCAAACTATGTGCCCTCACCAAAATGAAGCAAGAGAGTGTCCCCCAAATATCACACACAACAATGAATCTCAAGAATAGAACGGGGACAATAGCATAGAAAAAATTCACTCACTCTCATGAAAAGCTCACATGTCACACACGATGTACCATAGGCTTGCCCGTAGTGTAGGACTCCACTAATGTAAGCTCACTCCAATCGGGATTAACTAGGACTTTGAAACGTTGTAATGCAGGCTAAGGGGCTGGTAGGATACATATGGGTTATAGTGACTACCTCCCTAAGCACTTTAATACATCACAATTAATTTAAGCACATATCTCATCAAAGCCACCTATTCCACCCAATCAACGAATTTTTTTCTTCACACCTTCTCAACAAATAACAATTTTTCTTTCTTTTAAGCACAACACTAGCAAGGATGGATATCCATTTCTTTTCTCTTTATTTCTTTTTCAATTTGTTTTCAGCTTTTTTTTTCTTCATTTGTTTTCTTTTCTATTCACTTCTTTCCAAACCTTGCCAATGCTCCTTCAACTACTTTACAATTTTATCAAATCTTTCCCTCATTGGTTCCACTCAAAAACCTCCCAATACTTCAACCACAAACTCCACAATAATATAAAATCATCAATTAAAGTGCTTAAGGAGTAAAGGGTCAAAAGAAAATAATTTAGAACAAGTGGGTAGGCTTGTGGTGTGGGTGCCAACAAAAGGTCAAAGAGATCACAACAATCAAGGGTGTATATAAGGGTAGGCAAATCAAGGTAAAAGGCTTATGCAAGAAGGCCTGTATCATTTTCCGACTAGAGCAAACTTAGGATTTCGCTTTGCACACACACGGAGCAAGTTCTAGACACCAATATGCAAACATGGAGCCAAATAAGAATATGCCTCACAACACACATTGCACACAGTCTACACAAAATGGCTCCATCACAACTCTCAATCAAGCAAACAGAGTGCAACTTGTGGAAAATTATGCACTAATGCACAAAGGTTCACAACAAAGTCAAGTGAGTGGACTCAAGCATCTCAAGAGGGTTATTCCATTTTTTTCTAGGCATGCATCACAATTTAAAACCAAAAGACACCACTAATAGCACATGCTCAAGTCCAAGTACACCGGTATCAAACAAATCAAAGGCACCTAGCATTCCACCTATTTCTTTTCGTCTAGGGCCACCTACAACTAACTACTCTATTCCTAAAAAAATAAAAACTACCCGGTTTAAAGGCCTCCCCGTGGAAAAGAACAGAGGCCATAAGAAAAACCACGGGGTGGATCACATGTACCACTAACAAAGACTAAAAAGAAAATCTTTTTGGAATTTTTTCTTAGTTTTCTAATTTTTTTTCTATATATTAAAGCAAGAAACAAATAAAAATAAAGTCAAGTGACAAAGGAAAAATCCTAACGGTACATGCATCCCTAACCTCAAAAATAAAGGGGAGTTCCCCCACCCCACACTTAAATCCAGCAGTGTCCTCAGTGCTACAAAAATAAAGTACAAGGAGTAAAAGAACTTCCCTGAAGGCTCTAGTCCTTGGTGCTAGCATCCTCCAAGCTTTCGTATAGTATGAGGTACTCAGACTTCCCTCATCAGGTCAACAATATTAGGCAAGGGTGAGGACACCCCACACTTAAACTCGACATTACATGAACCTGCAATCCAAAGAAAAACAAAAACTACGTGACCCTATAAATAAAATAATACAAGTACAAACTCGGGTTGCCTCCCGAGAAGCGTCTTAGTTAACGTCGTGGCACGACGACACTTTTAGCTCACTTCCAGCATTTATGTCTTCTCTTCTTACTACGAACCTTTGCTTTCTTCCTTTCTTTGAGAGAACCCATCTTCACTTCAATTGGTTTACTTCCACATTCGATCATAGAGCACTCTTCAACCTTAGTTATGTGCTCCTTCTCATTATAAACCTTGAAAGTAACCTTTTCTCCATGCGCTCTAACAGTCATCTCACCTAGCTCCATGTCAATAATTGCCTTCGAGGTGACTAAGAATGGTCTCCCCAAAATGATTGGAGCTTCTAGGTCCTCTTCATAATCTAGGACTACAAAATCAGCAGAGAATGTAAACTTACCAACTTTAAGCAACACATCTTCCAACTTACCATCGGGGTGAGTGAGTGATCCATCCGCCATCTTAAGAGTAACTGACGAGGGTTTGATTTCTCCTAGCTCTAACCTTTTGCAAACAGATAGAGGCATGAGATTTATGCTCGCACCCAGATCACACAATGCACCAATGATATTATACCCTCCAATGGTGCAAGGAATAGTAAACCTCCCAGGATCTTGAAGTTTTGGAGGTAGCTTGTTCAAGATTGTGCTACACTCCTCAACTAACTCCACTGTATCTATCTCTTGAGGCCTTTTCTTCTTGACTAAAATCTCTTTTATGAACTTCACAAAGGATGGCATCAATTCAAACACATCAGTCAAAGGAATATTAACTTGAAGCTCTTTCAACATACTTACAAATTTTTGATACTGGGCCAGATCCTTCGATGGTATAAGTCTCTGCGGGAATGGTGGAGGCGGCAGAGGTGCTTCCTTTTTCTCTTCTTTCTTCTTTACCTTCTCCACTTTTTCAACTTTTTCTATTTCAGCTCTCTCCTCAGACTTGGCCATCAGCTCTCCACCTTCAATTATAGTCACTGCAAGACATTGTTCAGGATCTTTTTTAACAGTACTTACTGCTCCCACCAACTGCCCCAACTGGTGCTCAAGGGTCTTTTGAGCATTGACAAGATCTTGTATGGCATGTGCATTGGCTGCAGTGTCAGCTATCACTCTCTGCTGGCCTTCCATTATCTGCTTTAACATATCTTCAACTGAATTGCTAACCTGCTGTGGTGGAGCTGGAAGTGGTTGGTTATTATTTGGGGCTCTCATGTTGCCTTGATAATAAGCATTACCAAACTGATTTTGACCGTGCTGCCTGTTTTGATTATCCACGTAATAAACTGACTCTGGATTAGAGGAGCAAACCTCTGTAGCATGATCTTGACCACAAACCTCACAAAAACTCTGGAGTTGTTGCACTGGAGCCACTGGTTGCTGAGTATTTGGCAGAGCTAGCTTGCTAATTTGATTGGAAATAGCATCCATCCTCGCCCTCAGCTCTGAAACTGCATCTAACTGAAGTACCCCAGCAAATTTCTGCGTAGTAGCTCTACAATCTCCCTGCCAGTCAGGATTGCTCTGCGAAAACTTGTCTAGTAATTCATAGATCTGGTCAAAGTTTAAGGCTAGTACTTGGCCTCCAGCAGCAGCATCTACCACGATCTTAGTATGCGCAGTCAACCCCTCCACAAAAGTATGTGCAAGAACCTCATTGGATTGGTTGTGGTGTGGACAATCTCTCAATAAAGCTTTAAACCGCTCCCAGGCTGAATACAAAGACTCTCCTTCTACCTGTCTGAAGGACATAATTTCGCTCCTCACCCGGGCTGTCTTGGCAGATGGATAAAACTTAGCTAAGAACTTCCTAGCCAAATCATCCCAAGTAGTGATAGACCCAGACTTTTCAGTCTTTAACCACCTCTTTGCTGCCCCAATCAGTGAAAACGGGAACAATGTCAAGCGAACATAATCAATAGGAACTCCCGTCGGTGTATAAGTATCACTGATCTCCAAGAAATTCTGGATATGTTGTTGTGGATCCTCGCTAAGTAATCCAGCAAATTGTCCAGTCGCATGTAACAGTTGTATCATGCCGGATTTAATCTCAAAGTTTCCAGTAATTTCAGGCTTAACTATGCTCGAGGCTACTCCCTCCAGGCTGGGGAGAGCAACATCTCGCACAGCTAAAGCTCGTTCTGCTGCCATTCCTATAGGTAAAGATCAAGCAGGACCTAATACCTGAAACAGCACAAAACTCAAAACAAAAATTAAACCTGAATAGAAAATAATAAATCGTCTGAAAAGAAAATAGTCAATTATTTAATCCCCGGCAACGGCGCCAAAAAATTTTTGCTCCCAACGCACACGCAAGTATACGCGGTCGACAAGTAATAAAGTGAAAGTGGAGTATCGTTCCCACGAGGACTATTCAGACTGACGCTTAACAAACAATTTCTAACTAACTATTCAGGGATCTTTTTCCAATAGTGAGAGTTTTTTAGTAACTAAAGAACAGTAATTTAAATGGTGGAAATTCAGTCAAACAATGGAGCAAGCTTTGGTTGTTATCAGTAATAAGGAGACGGTCCAGGGTCAGAGTTACGAACAATCCAGTTGAGTTTTCTAATTGATTCCACTTCTTAAATCCCGGATTACTAACTAACAGAGTAAATGTACCCGTGAAAACCTTTCGATTCTTCACAGTCTATGCAGGCTACTCCAATCCCTATATGTCTATGGGTTGAATCACATGCACGCATTAACGAATTCTGTAATTAGTTAAGCGAGGCGAGCAAGTATATGTCTATCCTACTCACAAATTGGTTCCCCGATGCCTGGGTTCACAAACTAGCCCTACTCTTTCTTATTGCGTTAATAAATTCCCTCTTTCGAGTTCAATCTAAAAACCATAGATAATGCGTAATAATCGGGCCCTGACAATTACACAAGTGAAATCAAGAAAGAATAAGCAATCCGTTATGGGATTCAATATATGGAATTCAATCTTCAAACATCAACTTTCATGAACTACTCTAACCCTAGAACGAGAGATTTAGCCACGCATACTCATAATAACAACACAAGGATTTGATGAAATAATGAAATAATGATGTAATAGATTAATGAAAGGAAGAAAAACCCTTGTTCAAGGTGTTATGAGCTCTCCAATTTCTCCAAAGTCTGAACTTCTATGAAAAATGAAGTAAAAGAGTATTTATAGGGTTTACAAAGGCCTAGTAATGAGTTACACCTAAGCCTAGACGAAATAGGAAGTCCAAAAACGCTCCAGGGGCGTTGTAGCTGGCGCCCCGCGCTCCCGAACGCGCTGACAAAGGCAGTGGACGTCGAAATCCAGGCGCTTTTGGGGCGCCCCGCGCCACCTATGGCGCCAGAAGCTTGGGCGCTTTTGGGGCGCCCCGCGCCACCTATGGCGCCAGGCCATTTTCCTGCTTCCTTCGTCTGCAGCTCGCATCGTGTTGTGCCTTCGTATGTTTGATCCAATCCTCAATCCAAATCCAATATTTTCTTGCTCGATCATGCTCTTTAAAGCTCCAATTGCACTTCATAACAACCTACAATCATACGACATAAAATCAGTGCAAAATCACATTCATTAACTAGAAAACGTGCGAATAAAGTACTCAAACGTAAGGAAATATTAAGGAAATATAGGCATAAAATTCCAAACATCAGTAACGTACCACAATGTCAGAAATAATGGTTCACGAGGTTCCTGTATGAATGCCAGGACCTTCTGCACTTCTCCTTGATAGCTTACTTCAAAAACCGAGATCTCCTCTTCATTGAGCCCCGGGCTAAGTAATTGCTATTTGGACAGCCCAACCGAGGCGACTCCACTCTTCATCGCAACCGAATAGCATTCACGAGCTATTCGCTGCTCACCTCGAATGGCACGAATTCCTCATGGGGTTGGAATTTAATGACTTGGTACAAGGTAGATGGAACAGCTTCCATCTCATGAATCCAGGGCCTTCCGAGGATAACATTATAAGCCATATCCTCGGCCATCACTTGAAAAATAATTTTCTTATCAACTCCTTCGGCAGTTGTAGTAAGAGTAATCTCTCCTACAGTCTTCTCGATGGAGTTGTTGTATCCTGTCAGTATGGTTGCCTTTGGGACGGCGAGGTCCTTCAACCATATTTTCTTAACAACCCCATAATTGATGATATTTACCGAGCTGCCAGGATCGATCAAAACTCGCTTGACATCACAGTCATTAATCCTCAGCATGATCACTAGGGTATCATGATGGGGAAACATCATCCCATCACAATCTTCTGCATCAAAAACTATTTCATTCCCGGACCCACCAGCTCGGGTCCTTTTTTCATGGTGATTGAAAGTTTTGCAAATTTCTTCGTAGCAGCGAAGTTGACACTTTTCACCTCTAATCCTCCAATTATAACATTCACAATTCTTTTAGGAGACTACGCCTTCGGCGGCTGTCCCCCACTCCTATTTTTAGCAAATTTCTGCTTCCTCTTATCAGTGAGATACTCTACTAACAAACCCTTCTTGAGAAGATGAGCCACCTCGAGGCGCAACGCTTTGCAGTCCTCGGTGGCATGCCCATAATCCATATGAAACTCACAATGTTGAGTCCGATCTCTTTTTCCCTGGGGTGTTCTCATGTCCCTCGAAAACCTTACACCTTGATCCGTCATCCCTTTTATAGCGTTTACCAACTCAGAGGTGGAAACGTTAAAATTGTAATCAGGGATTCGGGGCAAGTCTTTATCCTTGGACACCAAGGAAGGTCCCAGGGAGTTCTTTTGATTGGAATTTGTGCTGACTTTCCCCCCTAACCCTCTACTTACAAGTTGTTGCCCTCTGAGGCGTTGGCTCACATGCTGCCTCTGTGAATTATAAGGCTCGTATCATCCTTTAGAGTTCCCTCGCGACGCATCGGCGCGTCGGGAGGACTCTGAATGACCTTGGTATGAATTATACCGGCCTGCCATCCTCTATTCAGCCTCCTCGAGCCTAATTTTTGCAGAAGCCTTGTCGTGCAATTCATCCCATGTCTGGGCTTAATACCGTTGGATCTCCTTCTTCAATTCAGCAGCAGCCTCAGAATTCCTCACATTTATGTTTCTTTCAAAAGCCATGACCGTCAAATTGTCATCCATTTTCGGCAGATCCATCTATTCAACTTGAAAGCGCTCGAGGAAATCCTTTATTGGCTCAAGGTATTTTTGCTTAACCTCGAAGATATCTTTCCTTTGCTTGAGGATTTTCTAGGCTCCAGCATAGGCTTTGATAAACATATTGGCCAATTCTTCGGAGTTCGATATTAACTTGAAGGGGAGGTGCATGTACCAATGCAACGCTTCTTTCTCGAGGGTATCCGCAAATTTCTTAAGAAACCTGGACTCCCTTTCCAGCAGGGTCAAATCGTTTCTCTTGACCATAGCCATATACTCAGTTATGTGATCAACAGGGTCGGTTGTCCCATCGTATTTATACAAGATTTGCAACTTAAAATGTTTGGGAATGGGAGAAGGAGCAGCTTCAGGCCTGAAAGGTTGCTGTCTGCATTTTTTAATACCTAACTCGCTAAGGCTTTTTGACCTCAGGGACGTTTTCGAGCCGCTTTTCCATGCTGGCCTCGAACTCTTTTTTACATTTTTCAAAGTCCGACGGGACGCTAGTTTCACCCACCGTTGGGGCTGCCCCGAAGGGTTGAGTGCCTAATGGGGCGGACCCTGAGCCTCCATATGCGGCTCCATTTGGAAGTCCTCTTGTTGTTGCGCCCGTACGAACAACATTCGTGATGCTTCCATTAAGGGTAACAAGTGGAGTCTCGGTGGGATAACTTCTCCCATTTCTAGAGAAAGCAGCAAATTGTTCTTGAAGCCGTTGCAGAGTGGCCATCACATATATTTGAAAAGGGTCATTCGAACCTGATGAAGAGGGATCGAGTAGTGGAAGAGTAATCTTAATTGGAGGAGTTAAACCGGATGGTAGAGTTAAGCCAGTTGGTGGAGTTAACCTATTGGTGGCACTACATCGGTTGGTTGAATTAGTGCTCCACCACCTGACAAAGTAACGCCAGTAGTCAGGTTGAATTGTCAGTATTGTCCGCCATTGAATAAAATTAACAGAGATGATATGTAAGCTAATAATGTGACTTTGGAACAAATACTATTGCTAGTTCCCCACATACGGCGCCAAATTTGTGTTGGCCTAAATCTGATTAGGACAATAAATCGAATTTATTTTGGGTTAACTAACGATTGTTTTTATCAAAGTGTGAGATAACAGAAAATACAGCAAAGAAATTTGAACAATAGCAAAGAGACAAAAAGTAAGTGCTTTTGATATATTTTTTAATTCCTTTACATAGTTTCTCAATGAATATTTATAGTCTACAAGAATAAAAAGGGCAATACATACATTTTATGACCATTACTCCACGTTCATTCATGGTTAGCCCATGATCTTCCTCTTAAATGTTCATGTAACGATCGATAGTTACAAAAGGCAAAAACCTATCCGACGAAGAGTAAACCCTCCCTGAGGGGTAAATTGCTTGTGTGACGGTTATCCTTCAGTCGCCCCGAGCAGTAACTCTTAGCCAAGATTAATTCGTGCCTGAGGCATCTAGCCTCGAGAACCAAGTGAGCTTCTTCGAGGGGTTGTCTTCGGGAGACTCAACCAAACCACACCTCCAGCCCTAGCGTCGAGGCTCGATAAATTTTTCACCCAATACATCATGTTTACTTTAGCTATTGGCCCAACACCAAGATCCCCGTCATAAGCAGGATAATGTTCTCCAAGTGAAAACCGCCCCTGTAAGTCATTAACCCCGTGTGAAGTCGGGTATCTAAAGACTTGATGGAGTGTTGAGGATACTCCCTTACGCTATGTATCCAAGTCCACCCCAAGATGACGTCATATGATAGATTGCAATTCAGCACCTGGAAGGGAGTAATGCTCGTAACGCCCGGTATATGGACCTATAGAGCTAGTTCTCCAACAGGTTCTTCTCGAAAGCCATTGAAGCTAACTATGTTCCGAGGACTTGAAGCTACTTGGTGGCGTTGGCGTGTATTCTGAAACATCTCCATCCAAATAATATTCACGCTACTCTCTGAATCGATCAGAGCTCGCTGGATGCAAAGGTCGGACACTTTTACGGAAACAAAAAGGTCGCTCTGGTTCCCTCCTCCTTCCTATGGGCTAAACGGGATTGGACTAAGTAATTACCTCGACTCTATAGTCCCCCAGGCTATGGCTGGTTCCAGAATCGTGAAGATTGCATTGATGGTCCTCAAGTTTTCAGAATCTGGCACTTTCAAACGTTGTGGTCCTTCTTCAATCAAGTCTTTGAGGTGTCCTTCTTTCAATAAATGCTCGGTTTTAATCATCAGGGCCTTGCAATCAACCATCGCGTGGCCACTGCTGCGATGAAAATCGCAATAGGGCGTTGCGTTTCTCCTCATTGCTCTTTTTATGGTAGGCGGCCATTGGACTCTCGAAACTAGTTTTCGAAAGTGATTGGTAACTAAATCCACAGCGTTGACTCTCAAACCAAAATATCTGAAGCTACGAGACTCTGTCTGCTTTTCTTGGGATCTGGATCCCCGGGAACTGCTCTACTTTCCGATTCCCACCCGGTTCTGAACCTTTGCTTTGGTTATTCTTCCGTCCCCCTCACTTTCTACAAAGGGACTCCCTGCTCTCTTCCTTCGCTCAGCTTTGAGGTTCTGTGAGTGGTCTGGCTCCAAGCAAAGCTTTTCAGTATACCTCTAATGCAATGTGCTCCATGCTGTCACAGGATGTTGAGCTAAACTCCACTACAATTCCCTGGTGGCTAACAACCCCTTCGAGTTCAGATTTTTATCGAAGGCTACCACAACAATATTATTGGGGACTAGAGGAAGCTCCATGCGTTCCCGCTGAAACCTGTAAAGGTAGTCCTTCAGTAGTTCGCCGTCATGCTGATGGATCTCGAAGATGTCCTTCATGCGCTTCAACCGCTTGCGGGAACCAGAATGCGCTTTCTTGAATAGGTCTTGCATCTGAGTGAATGATTCGATAAAGCCCATTGGTAGCTGGGTGTACCAAGCAAGGGCCCCTTTGGTCAGAGTTGAGCCAAACCTCTTCATTAGAGCAGACTTAATTTTTTCCTCGGTGATCTCGTTACTTTTTCCAGCTTGTAATACGCAGCAATATGCTCATACGAATTAGTTGTTCCGTCATACTTCAAGTTATCCGGCAGGCAGAAGTGCTTTGGTATATGGACCAGTGCAGTGCTTGCTTTGTAAGCATGCTTGTAAAATTTGTGCTCATCTACCATGGTAACTTGGGGTGGAGCACCCGGCACATTACCAATCCGGTCGTGGATGGCCTTCATCTCCTTTATAAGGTCCTGAATAACAGGCGCTCCCTTAAGGTCTTGATTGTTGATTGTTGATGATCCTCCAGGAGTGGCATCCATGTTGAGCATGCGGTTAGGAACGTTGCTACTATCATCAGACATGATTGCGCCTTTTCTTTCGTAGAGTACCTATAATTGCCTGGGGCCCACAGAGGGCGCCAAATTTTTTGTGCCTAAAATCGGTCGCCTAGGTTAAACAATTAAATAGGAATGAGTTCGCAAGCAATACAATAAATACGACGGAAAAGTAAGTAAGTAAAAGAGAGAACTAATGAGCAAGAAAAGTAAAGAAATGCATAAAAGCCCCCTCAAAATAGTCTTAAAATGCGCGTTACGACCTTTAACTATGCAGGGGTCCTATTGCCCCCTTTACAGCTTACGTGGCAATTATTGTAGCTGCACACCATCTAAGGCACGTGGGAGGTATAACATTTAAGCCAAAATGGCTTTTCCTTCCATTTATTCACTTAAAAATGTATACTTTTAGTTCTTTTTTGACATTTTCTTTTGTTTTTCTTTCACTTTGTTTTTTATTTTTCAAATGATCACCTCCACCGCCGGATTCTGATGAATCGCCGGATCACCGGCGCTTAAGCCCTTAAATTGGCAAAAATGTATAAATTTACACCAAGTAAAATGCACATTTTCGTCGGTCAACCTTTCCCAACAGTCATACGGAATCTTCTGGACAACGAACTCCTAGTTAAGCCAACCCGATTCTTCTCCATTTTTTTTATTAAACGAAGCTCAAAAAGTACCTAATTAAAGTAAATTATTTATCTTTTCTTTCTTCAAGATCTTAGTTTGGAGTCTTTCAACAAACATACATAAATTTAACTCAGGTACCGCATTTTGATACTCAAAGTCAAAGACCCCTTACATAATTGAACAAGAAAGCCAACAACTTCCAAAATAAGATTTGATCTTTTCTTCAGATTTCAAGAAAATCCAGAAAAATCTCCAGTAAACAAAATTAAAAAGAACTTGAAATTTGTGAAAAACCCCTTCTACTTACACTTTTTTTAGGGAAAACAATCAAACATAGAAAGTAGGAATAATAAATAAGGGGGTTTAGTGAGAGAAATAATTATCCAAGTTGAAAAAGCAGAGAACAAAACCAGCAGCAATTGAGAAAAAAGTGGGAACGCGCAGAGTTTAGGAACGAAATTGGAGGAAAAGTGTAGAAGAAAGAGAAAGAGAAAAATAAAGTAAAATAAATATATATAAAAGAATAAAAAAGGCATAAATAAAGGATAAAGAAAAATATAAAATAATTTGACACGTGTCTAGCAAGGAATGATGCGTGCCAAACACTTTTTTTTAATAGAACTGGGGTTGACCGAGTAAGGGGGTACTAATTCGGTTTGAAATGTGTTCAGGGAGTTGATAAAACCCATGCATAGTTAAAGGTCGTAGCGGATGTTTCAAGACTACTTTGAAGGCGATTTTATGCATTTTGCCTATTCTTATTCTTTGAGAATAGCCGGATCCTATGGTGAATCGCTTGATTGTGCAATACAATATAAGAAAGGGTATTTATAATAGTGGATACCTAGTCCTAATTAAGGTAAAATATAAAAACTAATACGGCTATGGGCCTATAACTCAAGGCGGTGGTGTATACTAAACCCTAACTAGGAGACTGTAAACCTAAGGCGGTCGTGCCGCCTGAATGGCCGTTAGCCCAAGGAGCGAGTGTGTATCCTCTGTGCCTAGTAACTTATAAGATAAGCCTAGTCTCGCCAGTTGTACTCGTATTCCCGTTATAGTAGGTGACATATTTTTGCCCACACAAAAGTTAAACAATGGTTCTGGGAGCCTACTAAAGATTTCCTCGAGCGCTTCCAATTAGAAAGGATGGAATGCAAACAATAGATGACAACTTGGCAATCATGGCTTTTGAGAATAACATCAATGTCAGCAACTCCGAAGCTGCTGCGAGCTGAAAAAAGAACTTCAACAATGGCAAGCTCAAACATGGGATGAACTGCACGATATAGCTACTGCCAAAGTAAGATTAGAGGAGGTAGAATGGAGGCCAGCGAGCCAAGGCTCCAGTTATAGAAGCCGTCACGAGTCTTCCAGACGCGTCGAAGCGCCGCGAGGAAACTCAAAAGGCCGATATGAGCCTTACAGCTCACAAAAGCAACACGTGAGTCAGAGGCTTGGATTGCAACATGTGAGCCAGCGGATCGAGGGAAGGCTTGTGCCCTCATGGCACTTCGAGCACATGATTCAGAACACATCACACGAAGATCAATAGGTTTAGACACAAGGCAAACAACATGGCTCCCGAAGTGAAGCCCTGAGGTCAAAGCACTTATTAAGCCACGGGTAGGGATTGCCTCGGTGATCAGTAGGCTTGTGCCCACGAGGTGAAAAACCCAAGCGTCGAGGAGTCAGTTCAACCTCAACGAAGTGGGAGCGTCACGATCTTTGCCCACTAAATTGGCCCTCAATGAGAGAAAATATGGGCAAAGCCACGATTAAAACATGAGAAGGTGGCTGTGATTCTCTATTTTTCATGGATGATGTCCATGTATTATAGCCCTAGTGGTAGTGGGAGTGTGTTTGACGCTCTGGGAATTGTGGGATTTCCTGCAAAAGTAGGACACAAGATCCCTAAAATCCATCAAATTACACAATTTTGTGTTCCTTTAAATTTTACTAAGTGGGGAGAATTATTTAGTGACATTATTGCGTAAATGATCTTTGGTAAATTTTGATGACAACTGCTCGCTCGTTATTGTACCATATCTATCTTACCCATAGGGTGCAGGTTTTAAAATAAGGAGCAGTTCTAGGTGAAGTATAAGCTTACTGTTAATCTTCTTTGCTTTCTCCTTCATGATTTTGCCCCTCACTCACTGCAAGAGGATGACAATGATCGTTGAAATGGGTCGGCTGTGAAAATTTGGATTAAAATTATCATTTAGCGCATAATGATAGTATATGTTAAAGGTGAATAAGAAATTGTAAGCCTTTCATTTGTCTGACTCTGTGATGGGAAAAAATGGTGTACATTTTATTACTCCCTTCGTAACAATTTATGTGATGTAGTTTGACTTTGCATAGAGTTTAAGAAATAAAGATTGACCTTGTAAAGTTTCAAAATAAAAGTCGTTGGTAGCTTTTAATATAAGCAGAGACCAACAAGGGTAGAATAGAGAAAATACTATTAATTAGTTGTCAAATAAAGAAGTGTGTCATTCTTTTTGGGACATACCGAAAAGGAAAGTATGTCAGATAAAGTGGGACGGAGGGAATATTACTTTATCCCTCATTTTGGTGTGTTCTAATGAGTTTTAAATGTTAAAAATGTTGTTTGAGCTTAATTGTGCTTCTTTTAACGTGTATGAATGGATATATTATGGAAAATAAGTGATCTGGAGCTATAATGGATAAAATTGGGGCTTGAAGCGTGAACAAAATCCTGAACTTTAGTGAAATCGACTTTGGAGGAAGTAAAGAGGGTGAATTGAGGTTAACCTTCAAGTTTTTGGTTTTAAATTATGAGAAAATAAAGATCGTCGCTAGTCTCGTGCCACATGAGTAGCACAAGACTAAAATTGAAACCATCAGGATTAGTGTTCTACACGAGTAGCAGAAGAAGAACTAGAAGTTTTTCCTAGAAGTCAGGAAATTTCAGCTCATTTAGGCTGAATACGCGAGCTGAACTCCTAGCAAACTCCGGATATTGTGGGACACAAGCACCACGAGCTCATTTTCCTGGAAAAAATTAGGGTCTCGTGGCACACTGGCATGACAAGGAGAGAAAATCCTGGCAAAAATTAAAGGGCTTGTTTGGTCAAGTTATTAATTCCTACTGACTATAAAATTATATACTCCTTGCCTCTTCAAGCCGCATTCTTGACTTGTGAAGCCTAGAAACACCATTGTTGAAGTAAGTTCAAGTTCGGAAGATCCTTAAAGCCAATCCACAAGATGAATCAAAGAGTTTTCTCTACTTTTCTCTTATGAATTTTGTTTATCAATTTATTATCATTTTTATGAGTTTAATTATGAGTAGCTAAACTTCTCATATGGGGTTTTGTTGGTACCTTTTGTTGGTTGATTTTTGTGACAAGTTTTCTATAATCAAGCTACCTCGATGATTTTACTAGATGCTCAATTAATTGTGTCGTTTATATCATTTGATGCTTGGAAAAGATCAAGGATTAGATGCTAGCAGGCTATAGATTGAAAGATAATTACAAGGATTTAAAAGTGAGATTATCATGATTTTAATAAGTTATTAAATCTCCGGCTAGACTAGTTTAGAGAATTATCGTTCTTGATCGAAAGATATTTCCGGCAACTAAAAAACTCAAGATCAATAGAGGAGAAAAAAATCGAGATTGTAGAAAACCTATCATTAATTCATCCCGGAAATTGGGGAATCTCTACCCTAAGCTTTTACTTATTGAGCACAACCCTTTTCTTTGTTTACTTGCTTGTAATTAGTCTTAGTTATAGTTAATCATTAGTTAAAAATAACAAATTTAACTATTGAAAATTTATTTCATTCTAATTATCTAGCAGAATAAATAGTTCTGGATAAGTTAAGCTCACTATTCATGTCATTGAGCAGCTCTCATATGAATGATATCTCTTGTAGCTCTTCCTTTTGCATTCCTTTCAGATATAAGTATGTGTAGAGAAAGAACTGATCCCTGCCATCACTTCTATTCACGTCATCGTTAATGGCGTCGCCATGTATTTAATACCATAATGTCAATGGGCATATGGATAAGTCACTTGGAATACTATGTTTCACTTTCAAGACCAGGAACTAAAAGTTACCACAATACTCGGAAGAAATTAGGCATTATTTAAAGACTAGATCAATTCCGAATTATGTTTAAGTTAAAATAGGGAAAATAGGTGTTTCCGTGAAACTAGTTCCATTCTCAATTATCGTCACAGTAAAGGTAGGCAAATTAGGGTTGTTAAAACTAGTTCCCAAACTAATCAATCAAATATGCCTCAACAATTGGGGTTGGAAAACATATGTTACAAGTACAACTAATAAAAAGAGAGAAAAACAAAGTTAAAAGGATTACAACAAGTATATGTTAAACTCACATTTTATCATTGATATGTTGACACTATTTATACAAGAGCATGTAGGTACTAAGAAAGGAAAGAAAGACTACAAGGAAAGAATATTATGCTTCAACAACAATCAAAGGGATCTGATTAGTAGGATATGTTGATCCATGATTTGTGGGATTCATGATCACTGATTGACACTTGATGGAGGATGACATATTTTTGCACACCCTATTCAGATACTACTACTATACATATACTTCAACTCTTGATTTTAACTACTCCATATATATAAACTTTTAAGTATAACTATCTGGTTGTTATATAATTTGTATTTGATTAGGAAGTTGTAGATAAATATTGTGATAAGTTAGGATTAGTTTGAGTTAGTTTTAGATAAAGCAAAGGAGTCCTAGCGTAACTCAAAATTAAGAGTGAACGTGTATATATGTATCATACTACTGAGAAAGGAAGATATCTAATATACGAACTCTTTCTTCATTCTTGAAATCTTATATGGTATCAGAGCAAATAATGGCATCAGAAAGCAAAGTTAACGCCTCACTAATCGATCCAAACTCACCTTATTATCTTGCCTCTTCAGATAATCTAGGAATGGTCTTGGTACCGAGCACCATGGATGGAGAGAATTACAATGGTTGGGCGAGGGCGATGAGAAATACTTTGAGGGCCAAGAACAAACTTATGTTCATAGATGGTTCGTTGAAAAGACCAAATGAGGGAGCACCAGAGTTACATGCCTGGGAAAAATGCAACTCCATGGTAATTGCTTGGATGTTTAATTCGCTTGATAGTTCGCTTGATAGTACGTTGAGGGGAAGTGTAACGTATATGGACACGGCTAGGGAGATTTGGCTTGACTTGGAAGAGAGGTTTGGACAAGGCAATGCCCCAAGGATTCATCAAATCAAAAGAGAATTAGCTCTACTAAATCAGGAAGGGCTAACGGTGACCGCATATTATACAAAGATGAAAACCCAGTGGGAAGAATTGGCTGCATATAACCCCATGCCTCAATGTTCATGTGGTGCAGCAAAAGAATTAATGCAGCAGCATGAACATGAAAAGCTTCATCAATTTCTGATGGGGTTGAACTTGGAGTCTCATGGCTCAATCATATCGCAAATTCTGAATAGCGATCCATTACCTAGCTTGAGCAAAGCCTTTGCAGGTGTTGTGCGTGACGAACGACAGAAGATAGTTGCCAAGTCACATGGAATACGACAGGATGGTTCAGCCTTTCATGTGGGAACCATAAAAGAGAAGAGCAAAGGACCAACCAAGCCTCGTTGCACACACTGTAACAAGGTGGGACATGAGAAAGCAAGATGCTATGAACTTGGTTATGATAGACCAAGGTGTGCTAATTGTAACAAGTTGGGACATGAAAAAGAAGGTTGTTACGAAATTATAGGCTATCCACCAAACTGGGAAGGGAGACGATCCAACCAAGGATGGAACAAGAAGGGAACTACTACTGGGGCTGCACACAATGCAACTATGAAGGTAGATTTTGAAGGGAAAAACAATGGACTTATGCAGAGTAGTGTGGCAGGTTTGACGCAGGTGCAACTGGATCAACTCTATGCAGTATTTAAGGAGAGACAGACACAAGAATCTATGTCTGGTAAGGGATTTCATACTTGTATTCTTGATTGGGTGTTGGATAGTGGAGCGTCTCACCATATGACGTCTTATTTTTTATTATGCATAATGTAAGAAAATTGATAAAATCACAATTTGGCGCGTCTATAGGACGTGTGAGAAGTGAAAACATGACAGAGTTCACCGTGCAATCGTTAAGAGATTTCTTTCTAGATAATGGCATAATACATGAAACTTCATGTGTTGACACACTTCAACAAAATGGAACGGTTGAGAGGAAACATCGTCACTTGTTAAATGTTGCACGTGCATTAAGATTTCATTCCAACATGCCCATTTCTTTTTGGGGTGAGTGTGTACTCATGGCTGCCTATTTAATCAACAGGACACCAACAAAAGCAAATGGAGGAAAAACACCCTATGAGGTTTTATTTAATAAACAACCAGACATGAGAAACCTAAAGGTGTTTGGGTGTCGTTGTTTTGCACAATTACATCACAGGATCAAGAATAAGTTTGATGAAAGAGCTGCAAGATGTGTATTTTTTGGTTATCCTCAAGGTCAGAAAGGGTGGAGAGTGTTTGAATTAAAAACCAAGCAATTTTTCACTTCAAGGGATGTAATTTTCTATGAAGAAGAATTTCCATTTCATGAGTGTGAAATAAAGAGTGGAAGCCACGAATCAGGTCCTTCTAAAGGATTCCGGTTTTATCAAGAATCACAAGAAGAAGAACAAGACATTTTGGAGATTTCTAAATCACAAAGCGAGGAGCAAAAATCTGACAGTCCGGAGAATGAAATTGAACTAGTAGCGCAAGCAAAAGAAAATTCACAAAATCCATGCCTACAGAACGAGCAAGTATTAGCTGGATCAAATCAACAACAAAGGAGTCGTGAGAGAAAGCAACCAGCATATCTGGGAGATTTTGTTTGCAATGCAGCAGCCAAATTATCAGATTCAAGTGGAATGGATGTTGAAGTCCCTTCAGGTAGTTGCTATCCTTTGAGACATTACATTAGGTATGATCGTTTTTCACAGAAGCACAAAGCATACATGGCAGCAATATCCACTCACAGTGAGCCTAAAAGCTATGCACAAGGAAAAACCATTCAAAGTTGTATCATGAAGAATTCTTTGAGCCAAAGAGATAACTCCCTTGTGACCCAATGGGACTGGATTAGGAACCACATTGGTTCTGAACCAGTATAAAAATCATTGTGTCCTTTTGATTTCCTGCACTTTACTTACTGTCAACTACTGCTTTACTTTCAGCTAACTTATTAGTCGACTAAATCTGGATAAAAATTAGAAAAGATTATAATTCACACCTGTTGAACCCCAAAAAAAAAAAAAAAACTCCGAAAGGTTAAATTTAGGAATATCAACTGAATGGACTAACTCTTTTGGAGTTTTTGGAGTCGCCACCCAATTTAAGAAAAACAGGGAACCAAATAAGCAAATGCGTGCAAAACTCCATTTTTGAAAAAGGCAATCTTTCAGAGATTCTAAGTAAGAGGTTTTGTTAATTTAGAAAGAAGGTTTTTAAGGCACTTTCGAAATTCCGTTAACAACGGTTAATCCGACAGGTTTCCAAATTAATTTGCAAGTGTTATTTATGCGCTTTTTCTAAAAATAATTAATTGAACTAACTAAATTTAGCAAGTTTTCAAAAGATTTGCAATTTATTTAAAAGCTTTAAATATTTTAAAAATAAAATAAAAGCGCATTTTCTTTGAAAATGAGCGATTTGATCGTCCTAATTTCTTTGCCTACTCATAAATGACACTTGCTTAATTTCAACTTTAAAACCCGAGTTTCTCATCATAAGATGGAACTTAAGTTTCAAGTCGCTTTTTGCAAAGTTGTTTCGGGACATTTAGAAGTTAATTAAAACTTCTTTATAACTTTTGACTTTTTAAAGAAACTACTTTGTATCAATAAGATAGAAGTCATTTCTTATAGTCATTATTAGGTGTGGTTTCTTTTTTGAAAGTTTTCTTAAATTTGCACGCATTTGCATAATTGGCCACTATTCAAAATAAATTAAATGACAACTCAAAATTAAAGGTAATAACCATAAAATAGATAATAACTCAATCAATAAAATATTTATTCATAAATATAAAAATACATAATTATCTGCAATCAACCAATTACTCTGATAAGTATCTAACTAAAAAATAGAAGATTGAGTTTCAAAAAGTAGAACCCGGAAGATGATTAACTCGCGGGAGCCTTGAATTTTCTAAAGTTTTCTAAAGTCTTGAAACTTGAGCCCGAGCTTGACCCCAATGCAACTCCAATGCCGATGCAAGCCATCCCAATTGGCGAGTTTTAGCCGAAACTCATTCCCAAGGTTGATGCTCATGCCAAATAAACAATGGTAAAGATTAGTACGTAGACAACAATCTCAGATGATGAATCAAGTGAAGCAAAATAGCATCAAATAGGCAGACACATTCAAACGTTATTCACAACTAGGGGTGGCTAACGGTCCGGTTTTGACCGGACCGGACCGGAAACGGGCCGGAAACCGGCTCGGACCGGTCCGGACCGGTTGAAACCGGACCGTTGGCCACTAACGGCCCCCGATCCCGGTACCGACCCGGTGTGGCGAAAAAAAACCGGGAGAACCGGATAAAAATGAGACCGGAACCGGCCCGGACCGGATCGGAACCGGCCGGACCGGACCGGTCAAAAAAATAAAAAAAAAAAAAGAAATTCTGCCACTTTCTAGCCGTTGGGCAACGGCTCTTTTGACCCATAGCCGTTGTCCAACGGCCAAAAACGGCCAAAAACACCCCTCTACCACCCCATAACCACCCCTAACTATTTTTTTTCTATAAATACCCCATTATTTCATCATATTTTTCACACAAATCTTCCAATTCTCTCTAATTCTCTCATATTTTCTACAATATTGCTATTGTTCTACTTTGGCTATTTGTTAAAAATATATAATTTGGCTACTTTATCAAGTTCTATTTGGAGTTTCTATCAAAGTTATATTGGGCTACTTGGTGAAATTTATAAATATCAACTATTGGGTTAATTGGAGGCGCTACGTGGTTGAAAATATCAATTTGGCTATTTTTGCAATTTTTCGATTATCAAGTATTCAACTAATTAATTGAAGTGGAGGCTCAAGTTTCAACTTCACCTCAATTATACGGTTATATTTGGTTGGTCGTTCCTACTTCTACTCTTTTATTATTTTTTTGTCATATATATTTATTTTATTTGCTATTATTATGTCTCAACGAGGTTCAATTGGAACTAGTAGTGGGGGGCGGGCACGTGGTCGTAGGGGAAATAGGGGTAAAGAAATTGCTGGTAGTTCTAGTCGGAATACCCACATAGATGATTCTCAATATTATCATGATGTTAACGCTGATACCATACTTGATCACGAAATGTTAGAAACACGATATGGGAATCCAAGCGGGGGGGTTAATTTAGAAGAAACACCAGAATTTCAAGCTAGTCCACCCGAAGTTCAGTCAGACTTGCCTCCTGAACCTCCTACTAGAATGCCTGCTAAACGTAAGGAAAGATCTGATGTGTGGGATTTTGCATCAAAGAATATTCCAGAGCAGACGGCCTCCTGCGGGCTTTGTGATAAGGTGTGGGTTTTTAGAACTGGGGGTAATGAGGGTGGGACAGGTAAACTTAGGGCCCACTTAGCGAAGAAACATCCTAAAGAATGGGCAGCGCGGGCGGGTGGTATATATTTAGGGACCGAACATGGGGGAGTAGCGCATGATCAATCTTCGGGTACCCAAGCAAGAATTAACCATTTAACAGGAGGGCTTCTTACTTATGATAAACAAAAGGATAGGGAAGAAATGGCTAAACTAGTTGCCCTCGAGGGTTTACCTTATAGTTTTCCTTCTTCTACTGGTTTTGTTCGTTATGTTCAGGCTGTATATAATCCCTCTTTTAGAGGTTTTCCAAGAACTACTGTTAAAAATGATATTATTAGATTTAAGAACGAATATCAGGATTATTTGAGATATATGTTTGATAACTTTGACACTAGAGTATGTCTTACTACGGATTTGGGTCGTTCTACTAATGGATGTGATTATATTACTGTGACTTGTCATTGGATAGATCCTGATTGGGTTTTTCAAAAACGTATTATTGCTTATAAAATTGTTGATGAACCACACACGGGAAATTATATTTGTAACAAAGTTTCATCAATTTGTCGTACATACTTTTTATCTAACAAAGTTTTTAGTATTACGGTAGATAATGCTACGAACAACACAGACGCACTTAGGAACTTGATACCTATTTTGAACCCTCCTTTTCCTGAATTTTTTCATGTTAGGTGTGCATGTCATATTTACAACTTAGTAGTAAGAGATGGTCTTGTCTTGTTTAACGAAATTATCGACAAGGTGCAGATAGCTATTACTTATATTTTTAGAAATAAAAACCAAGAAAGAAGACGAGAATGGGAAAGAAAATGTGTAGAATTAGGAATGCCAGTTAGGAGAGTCCCAAAGGAAGTTTGTACTAGGTGGAACACTTTATATGAGGCATTGAAAGTCGCTTATGAATATAGACTGCCTATTTCTCAAATGTATAATAAACATTTTATGGAAATCTATCACCTTAAAGATGAGGATTGGCAAGTTGTTCAACATCTTCTTCAGTTTTTACATAAATTTTATCAAGCTACTTTAGAATTTTCCGGTCAATATTATCCAACTACTCCTACCATGTTATATTATATAGCTGGAATAGCGGAATTATTGAAAATGTATAAACAATATGCAGTTTACTTACCGGCTGTACAGTTAATGATTGAAAAGTTTAGAAAATATTTTTTTCCAATTCCTCCTCTTTTTTACATTGCTTCTGTGTTGCATCCTGCTTTTAAAATTAAGTTAACTGAACGACTTGTTAGAGAAGTATATGCAAATTTAGAAATTACTCCAGAGGAAATTGCTACTAACAAGTTTCCAAGTGTAGACGAGGCTGTTGCTAAAGTTTATGCAGATACCGTGGCTGTTTTTGCAAAGTATAGAGCTTGGGCAGACACTGCAGAGCCAACGGAACCAATACTATCCACCGGGCAAAGTTCTTCACAGGCAGGAGCAGGAATGCGCACTTTTGGGGGACTTGACGAAAAGTTGCTTTCAGAACAGGACGAGTACGGAGAGGAATACAGCGAGTTCCAAGTGTATTTAATTCAATATCCAAAGAAACTTAACAACTTTGGAACTGCGAATTTGTTGGATTATTGGAAGAATCAAGAATCGCAATTTCCAATTCTTGCAAAAATGGCCCGGGATATATTAACAATTCAAGCTTCATCAGTTGCATCGGAAAGCGCTTTCAGCCAAGGAAGATTTCAAATTGGAGATCACAGATATTCGTTGAGAGAGGAGGCAATGGAGACAGGAGTTTTATTCAGGGATTGGATAAGAGCAGAGCGAAGAAACTTTGGTCTACCAGAACTTACTAAGGAAAGGGGCAGAGCATATATCGATCAAATTTTGAGCGACGGAACAAGTGAAGGGAGTCAAACCGGCAATGAAGAAGAAGAAGAAGACGAAGAACCAGAAGGAGATGATGAACAAGATCAACAACGGCCAGTTCCAAAAGAAAAACCTACAAGTGTCCTCAAGAAACTAGCTAATATGTTTAAAAGAATGTAATATTCTAAATAAGAATTTTGAATTTACAAGTTTTTGTTTAGATGTAATTTGCACTTCTTATATCTTAAACAATTCAATAAAATTGCTCCAAGTCTTGGAATTCAATCACAACTATTGTTTTCATACTATTTATTTTTAATTTATAGTTTGCGCAAAAAATACTACAATTAATTACTAGTTTGTAAATTAGTTCAAATATTGAATTTTGAACTTAAAGAATTAATTGCGAATTTGAATTTACTAAAATTAATTCAAAGTTTGAAACTTTGAATATTGAACTTAACAAATTAATTCAAAACTACAAGTTCAAATTATAAAAAATACTACAAGTTTTTTTATTCTAAGTTTAAACTTTAATATAACAAGTAAAAATTAAATAATATTTTGTTGTAATATTTTTCAAAATTTCCACCATTTTAAATAAAACTCAATGGAAAAACAAAAAAAAAAAAAAAAAAATAAACTTATTTGGGCCGAACTGCCGGACCGGACCGGACCGGACCGGACCGGCATTTTGGCCCAACGGCTCTCTTTCAAATATAGCCGTTGGCCAACGGCCAAAAACGGCTATATTTGCCTATCACCCCCCCTAAACGCCCCCCATAACCCCCCCAACCTATTTTTATCTATATATACCCTATTATTTCATCATTATATCACACAATTTACCATTTTCTATCAATTTATCTCTCAAATTACTCTCAAAGGCTATTTTCTAAATTTCTTCCAAAATCCAAACAATTATAATGGCTGACAATCAAGCTCCCGCTGCTCCCGCTGCTCCCGCTCCTCATGAACGAAGACGTCGTTCTATAGTGTGGGAACTTATTACGAAAGATACAGAATCTCAGAAAGCTAAATGTATCATCTGTAACAAAGAGTGGCAAATTTACACTGGACCCAACAATGGAGGGACGGGAAAGTTTAGGCAACACTTAAAAAAAAAACACAGAACCGAATGGGATATAATAAATGGCTTTATTCCGCGTGATTGAAAATTTGAAGAGATGGCTAAGGGAATATCTATTTCAATTATGTATTTTCGAATTTCTAGTTAATTTAGTATCTTTGTAATTTTTCGATTTCTAGTTTGTTTTGTCATTTCAATTATCTATTTATCATTCAATAAAGGTTTGTTTTGTTTCATAAACTTTACACATATAAAGTAACAAACTAGAAGACGTCGTTCAATTATTTATTTCTCTTTCAATAAACTTTACATTAATAAATTTTAAAATATAATTTACATAATTATTTTGTTAATTTGTTTCATTAAAAAATATAATTTACCTAATTATCACAAATGATGTTTAAATAAATTGTTAAGTTTTTCAAATTTTTAGTTTTATTTGCCTTAAAAAAAAAAAAAAAAAAAAACAAAAAAACCGTTAACCGGCCGGAACCGGACCGGTACCGACCGGCCTAACGGTCGCCGGACCCGGTTTCGATCCGGCTCCAATATTTGAAACCGGTATGGACCGGACCGGTAAGACCGGACTTCCACCGGTTTGAATTTTTTTTGGCCCGGTTCCGGACCGGAACCGGACTCCGGTACCGGTTCCGGACCGGACCGGACCGCTTGCCACCCTTATTCACAACTATAACTGAACAGAGTCATGAAATTTTATAATGTAAAACTCACAGGAACATAAGTCTTAATAGAGATTATAACTTTTCATCTTGAAACTACTGCTCGATCTCATCAATAACTAGAATAAATCAAGACATCGAGACAAAACCATACGCTCAACATCACACTCAGATCCTATTAAGAGAACATAACAACTACATGTTGCATCAATGCAGGAAGAGAGCAAGCTATACTAGAGGAAGAGAGCAAGCTATACTAGAGTTGAACTGAGATACACAAACTATAATTAACAACCAAGAGAAAGAGGCATCACTGGACCAATAAGATGTTAAGACATGAAAAGAAAGTTGAAAGTTGACGGATGAAACAAGCTAGGCTCAACTAGAAGCTAAGCTCAACTCCCTAGGCATCAAAACAAATAGGAGAACCGAACCTGAGTAGAAGGGCAACATAGAGGAGCATTCATAACTGAATCTTTACTCAAACTGGACAGGGCATGACAAAATGCAGCAATACATCAAGCCAGAAACAAGCTTCCCATAGCAGAATAAATGATAACTCACACATCTCGACTGAGAAACAACTCAATCATTTGTATAATTTATAATGCTTTCCTAACTATAACAGAATCAATCACAAACTACCTTAACAACACATACTAGGCCAGAACTCATCTTCTAATCGAATTAGAATTGAACTAATAATAACTTAATGGAAGATACTTTAAGGATATAATCTACCAAAAGTTCACAATTCAAGTCAAGACATGAAAACTTGAAAAAAACTAAAGCCTACAGACACTTCAAGAATGGGAGCAGCTTATCACTTATCAGAATACACAAAAGGAAGACTGGAACAGGGAAAAACTAGGGACAGCCTCTTCATCTACAACCTGCAGACCTATAGGACTTTCTCCAGACAAACCAACCATAACCAGCACTCCTAGCATCTGCCTATCAATTCACAGAATACCAGAAACAACTAAAACAGGCCCCTGCTACCCATCACAGCCTACCAGCTCCCAGAGCAGCCGATAGTAACCTGCAAACAACCTCCACGCTAGACACTTTTTACTACCACCTGAACACCATAAAACCAACTCCCAGACCTGCACAACCTCAGCCCTGAACCTCCTCACACCCTCCTGAACTTGCAGCAAAATCATACACTCCTGAAACTCTCACACTCCAAAACCTCTGAACTCCCTCTCCAATCATAAACTACTAGCTTCACATACACATTCAAACTGGCAATAACAATACCAGACTGGAAGCTAACATTTTTTATAAGCTTATAAACTTTAAAGTTTCAATTTTTCAACACTGCAAGTTAATAGAAATCAATATCAAACTCAGGATATAATATTAACATTACTATCATAAGGATGCTAACACTTAACCATGATTAATCGAAATGAAGAACTTGCCAAACCAGAACCTCCAGTTGACGTATACACTAACATTTAAGCTTAGCTAAAATAGCATTTAGTTTACTAAAGCATAATATAACAATAACAAATAACAATAACAGTCCAATCAAGTATTCATGTCAAAACTTTCAAAAGTTATAGGGAGATTATGATGTTACCTCTTGCAGGGCAGTGAACGAGGCGTCGATCCGAAGAAATGCGCGACTCGAATAAGGTTGTAGACTCGATCAATGATGAAGCGACTCGACTCAAATAATGAAAGCGATAACAGGAAACCAATGCCAAGAATAACTAAAAAACAGTAACACAATGTATCTTTTTTTAAAAACTGGGAGGAAATGTTTTTGTATAGATGCTGCCGTTTCTATTTTCTATCTTTTTCTTAGGATTCAAAAAAACTTAAAGCCTCCCTTCTCCTGCGGCTCCCCCCTGAACTTAAAAGAATAAGAGATCTTTTTATACCTGCGAGCTAGTGCTTCGGATTCAAAATTGGGGACTTCAAATCCGACCCATAAACGACTTTTCCCTTTCGAGATAGGGGTCAAAATGGTCTAATCCCCTTGGATTGTACCACCTTCACCTCTATCTCTAAGGGGATATATCCGTTATTCGATCGAACGACTCGGATTGAGATTTCGCTTCAAAATTCACGGTCGAGATTTCGAACTGGAGAGAGAGTGTAAAGGGTAGGGGACCACTGTTTTTTGGACGATTATGCTCAAAAGTTTGGGGGGGAAAAAGGGAATCGAAGGCTGCAGATTAGGGCTCGAAGGAGAATTTTGGGGGTGGGCCGTCGGGTAAGGGATTTCTGGAATGGGGGGTGTGTGTGTGTGTGTGTTGTGTATGTATGTATATGTTTGCCCAAATTTTCAATTGAAGCAATTTCAGCTTCTAATATTGACATTTCCTCATTGCCTGCATCATCCCTTATTTCTGCTCAAATTTTGACTATCAATTTTATCCTTGAAAATCCTGCCCAAAGTTCAAAATGTGCAGAGTAAGTAGGGGTCAAGAAAAAAATATACTATAATTTTTAGGTGCTAGTCCATGGAAGAATCACACACGTACATGAGGAGCCGTGTTGAAAATATAGTTTAAATAAATAGAAGTTTCAAGTTTGTTCTCTCCAACAACTTTACGCTTTTAAATGAGATAGTCACGCGCTTCAACAATGCTGCCTGTTGTTCTACTTTGTTGGGAAATTAGGAGAGTGAATGATATACATCTTTAAACCTAGATCTTTGAGAGTTAAAAAACTGAAATGTAGAGAAATTGTATGAAGAAAGAGTAAAAATGTATTTCATGCACGTTTTGCATATGTGATGTGTTTGAATTTTATTAATAAGTGGCAATATTTTAGCACAACATCAGGATATAAAACTCGAAGATGGCATCAATTCTGACAAGCCAATAAATTATGTGGAGATATATCACCAAAAAATGAAGATGAAGATCTGTCAAAGGTAGTGCTAGTTGTTAAGAGAACATGCTGAAGAGCAAAGCAAGTTATTTTCTTTTTTGTATCATACTTTCAATATCTACATAATCATATGTGAAAAGAGAAAAATGTTTAAGAGTGACCAGCTTGACTTCTTAAGCATTGGATAATTTTCACTTATACACCTATTTAGTATGATTTTCTACTCAGAAAATATACAAGTGATCATCTTCTCGCAAAGCAGTCAAATCTTCTATTTGAGAGCCATCTTCCATGAGAATTGTACTTCCTCTTTTGCCAAATCTTTTTTCTGCATCCACCAAATCTACTTAGATTCTGTTCCTCTTTTGTCATGAGAAAAACTATTGATTTAATTTATTATTAGAGAATGTGTTGAAATGTATCTGCTGAAAGTATTGGCTAAATATCAATGCTTTACAAGATGAAGTCCAGTAGATTAAACTTATCAAGTTAGTATTCAAATGTTCTAATATTTCCTTACCTGCTATTTCTAGGAGACCTTCAACTGACTTAGGAAGTTGTATTAGTTTTCCTCTCATTCCTCCATTTGGTTTGTCATGTGGATGATGTCCATGTATTATGACCCTAGTGGGAGGTGCATTAGACACTCCAGGAATTATGGGACTTCCTGCAAAATTAGGACACAAAATCCTTAATATTCCATCATTCTATGTTTCAAATTTTGCCTAGTGGGTAAAGTTTTGTAGTCACATATAAGGCATATATGATTTTTCGTAAACTTTGATGACAACTGCAAGCTCGTGGTTGTCAGCGCATGAAACAGCTATCTTACCCACAGGGTGCAAATATTAATAAAGAAGAGTTCTAAGTGAAGTATGAGCTTACTGTTACATTCTTGGCTTTCTCTTTCATGATTTTGTCCCTCACTCAATGTGCCCTCCTGCAAGAGAATGAAAATCATCATAAAAATTGGTCGGCTGGTGAAATTTGGATAAGTTTTCCATGACACATAATGATGTTACAATTGGATAAGAATTTGTAAGCCTTTCGTTCCTCTGACCGTGCTTCTTGCTTTGCTTCTATTGTGCTTGCTGTTATCTAACAGTTTGCAACTTTTGTATGTTAGAGTTAGGGTCATTACTGTTGTAGGGGCAATTGGGCGTTTCCAAATATTTGGAGGAATATTTTTTTCCCTGTTTTTTTGGGCTCAAAGATATTAAAAGAGGGTGACATTTGTTTGTTATCATCTATAGTACTTACTCAGTTTAAAGACATAGGTTTTGCCAGTTTATGGCGAAGAATTACCTCACTATTCAGGTCACTGAGCAGCTCTGATATGAGTGGTATCTCTTGTAGCTCTTCCTTTTTCATTCCTTTCAGATGCTGATTAATGATTATATCATGTCACAAATCAATGATGCGAGTATGAATAGAGAAATAACTTATAGAAGACACTCAGAAATGTCATTTTTTGCTCATCATTGCTGATGCTCAGTCATCGGATATGGATAACTGGTTTGTCAGTGAAAATATTATGATGTTCGAGACTAGTAACAACTAAAAGCTACCACAATACCCGTAGGAAATTGGAGAAAATCATCTTTCCATCTGTGTTAAGGGGCAGCACCAGTTGCTTGAAATGATCATGGCTGATTCGGACAACCTGAGAAAGCTTCTTACTTCTCACGGTGAAAGGCTGGGGCACGTTAAAGAACACACCTATTTCCCCGAACAATTCTGTGGAACCCAACTTTGACAGGAACTGTTCAGCAGAAAGTAGAAACATTTATAAGAAAAGAACTCTCTGATTAATTGCTGTTTTTCATAAACATTTATATGAAAAGTAGAAACATAGTATGGTAATCTTGGCTTAATTGATGACTGGTATACATAGGTGCAGATAGTTGTTAGGTTCCAGGTAGCAACACTTATTGATGAAATTTGACTTGATCATGCAATCTTTCACCAACAAATGGTTAGGCTACATAATTATCATGTCTGCACTGTGGACTTCAGGCTCTGTAATCTTCGGGAACTTGGTTATGAATTATCCTTGTTCCTTTTCTTCATTCGTTAAATTTGGTCGATTTTTACTTGGTCTAGCAGTTACTAGGACGGCAAAGAAGAACTCAGAGTAGCAGTGAACAATCAGAGAAGTGGGATAACTAACCTGTTCTGTCCCATTCTTGTGTGTAGCTACTTCCTGCAGTTTTCAACCACTAAGCAGTTAGTTCTGTAGGATTGGTAAGAGAAAAAGTTGACGGGAATGTCACATACCACAGTTCCTGAGACAATAATGTAGAAATCTGTTGGTATCTCATTTTGAATAATGATGTCAACTTTTGGTGGAAAGTATTCTGCTTTTATCTCAGAAACCTGTAAGATCAAAAGCCAAAGGGCATAGTTTAGTTCTTTGGAGCTGTATAATTAGTTACGTAGAAAATGTTGGCAACAGGATTGTGACTTATTTCTAGATAACCAAAAGTATTACTAGTAATTTACTTCAATTTGCACAAAAAATTACAGACCATGAAGAAATTTCAGCATTAGATTATGCAGCTTGTTGGTGTGAAGAAATTTTACTTTCCTCTTTATACATGTTTTGTTTCATCTACAGATAGAGGGAAATATCTTGTAGTTTAGTAGGCAGGTGAGAGAATACATCACCAACTGGACTAAGAAGTCTTCGGAAACTCCTTTGAAAAGGTAGGTATTTTCAAGTGTTGTATGGAAGAGGTGCTGTGCAATACTAGATCTTATTGCTTTAGGCAAATCTTCTAGTACTTCTTCTTGCTGTAGTTCTGCAGTCTTGAATTTGAGCGTCAAATGTGCCAGCATTTGCTCTTTTATGCCTTCTGGAAGTCTATTCTTGCTTGCATATTGCAGTATCTTATCGATGGCGCCTCTCTGCAAGTAAAAATGATTATCATGTTGTTCTATGCATTTTCTCTTTCCTGATACTTGAAATGTGAATCGTATAAGTACTCTCACTTTTCATTAAGGAGTCATTACCATCTCAAAGGTTCGAGCAGCGCTATGGACAATAAGATTGGTCATGTTGCCAATTAAGTAAGCAGTGAGGCCCATATTGAAAAGCATGTAGAAGATGGTGAAAATCTTTTCTCCAGTATTATGTGCGTAGAGATCGCCATAGCCAACTGTGGCAAAGGTAACAATAGACCAATACATGGAATATGTGTATCCTAAAGTAATACTTCTATCTTTGAAATTAGTTACATTTGATCCAATCCATGTTTTTTCTGCATTGTGATTATGTGTTGCTAGCCAGTAATAGAAACATCCAGCGGAATGCACTGCAAATAAGGTCACCTATTGACAAATTATAGCCATAATATTAATGCTTACTCGAAATATAGCTTCTATATCTACAAGATCAGGTAAAGCTAGTTCAAAAAAGTGTAATTGCTTACACAAATTAGTTTACAGAATCTTGTCCAGAAGTAGCTGAATCGTGTGTCCTTCTCTAGCCTTGAAGAACAAAAGATTAACATTGAGATGAAAGTAACAGGTTAGACTATATTAGTGTATATAACTTAAATTCTATTGTCACCTTGAGAAAAATTTACTAACACGGCGTAGTCGCCAAAGTCTGAGCAAGTTGAGGAAGCCAAAAATATCATCTCCTTGATTTTTCCCAGTAAAGATCCGACATATGGTTTGAAATGGTAAGGTTGATGCAACATCCATTGGAAATCCTAGATGAGTGATATACCTTTTAAAAGAAAAATGATTACACTAAGGCTTAAATTGTTTTTATTAAGATTAAGATGTGAATCTGAAAGCGCATATAATTATTAAGAAATTGCATCTTGATATGAATATTGTCTAAACTGTTCTTTCATATGTACAATTTTTTGTTTCCTAGTTGGAGACTCGCATCCACTTTGGGTTTGACTAATCTGAATTCGCGTCGGGAAGTTTCACTTTGAGAGTAAAACGCTCCTTACCAAAGATGACTTCATTCCTAGGCTCAAACTCAGGGACCTCAGACTACTTAACACTCGACCACAACCTTTGATGATGTACTGGGAGTATATCTTTTGTTTTTCTTTTCCATTCGGTGCCTAGCACCCGCTTTGGGGCTCAACTAATCTAGATTCGCGCTAAGAAATTCCACTTTGGGGGTACAATGCTCCTTATCAAAGACGATTCCATTCCTAGGCTTGAACTCGAAGGACCTCTCATCAAAGATGGATGAGTACTCCACACTTCACAACATGGGATGATCACAAATACTAGGAGTATATCCTTTCTTTCTTTTTTTTTTCTTTTTGTTTTCTGCATTTTTTTTCCGCTCTGTGTATATCACCCGTTTTAGGACTCGACTTATCTGGACTCGCATTTGGAAGTTCCACTTTAGGATAAAACGCTCCTTATCAAAGACGACTTTATTCCTAGGCTCGAACTCGAGAATTCTAATTAAAGATGGATGAGTACTTAACATGCCACCACAAGCTTTGATGGTTACAAATATTATAATCAGAATTCAACGCATCAACAAGTACAGTACCTGAAAGCAATTTTCTTGTGATCATCGACGAGTAAATAAGTGGATTTGTCCAAGTAAGCGACAAAGAAAGTGAGGACAATGTCAATAGCGAAGAAGGCATTCACCATTAAATCAAGAGGCATAAGGCTTCCACTAATTGCCACCTTCTTGAATGCCAACTCGAAAGGGGATGACCATGCTGAGTATGCCACCAATACCACCAGAAATGTTTGCCATACTCTGTAACTTTCACCAAATTTAGTTACTTTAGGAGAAAGGAACATGAATCTTTTCTTTTTATCATGACATTGAACTATAATTACAATATTTTTGCACGCTAGAGACTGAAAACTGCCCCTCTTCTATTTCTTTTTTTTTTTTTAATTTTAAAATACACATATACGCACCTATATATGTCACTTCATCTGTTTCATGTTGTGTGACACTTTTTTTTTTTTTTTGATTTGTTCCAAAAGATTGACAAAATTTTATATGTTGAAACAAAATCAATTTTAAACTTTTCATGTTATCATTAACATATGATTTTACAGCCACAAAAACATACGTGCTTAAGACCATATTTTTCAATAATAAATAAATAAATTTTGTTTGCAGTCAAACACTTTAAGGGAGTACCACAGTAAGGAGAACGTTGGCTAATAAACAATAAGCGCCTCAAATATTTTCTCCGTACTCTCTTTGTTTTCTTCTGGAGATCCGTTAGTTATGAATACAACGTAACCAGTGCCAAACCCATGTATGTTTGCATGCAAATAAGTGAATTAACATTTAGCTAGTTAGTCAAAAAAGACAAAATGTCATGACATGATTTAATTTTGATTTCACATTTTATTCTTAATGGCATGATTTATAGCTACAAAATTGTTATGACATGCTTAAAATTACAAATTTAAGGAATTGTTATTTTTTTTAAAAAAAAAAAAAAATTCGTGGCTAAGTCAAAATTTAAACATATAAGGAAATGGAGGAGCAGTAGGGAGAACAACAGGCTGATAAACAATAAGCCATTATATATTCTCTTTGTTACTTTCTGGAGATCCATAACTAGTTACAAATAAACGTAATAATTGCTAACAAACATATGTATATTTATACATGCAAATAACATTCTGACAGAAAAAAGAAAACAAAAGACGAAAAGATCATAAGGCTATTTTTCTAATGAAAACAAACATGAGCACACACATGCTTACACAACTAATTAACTGGGAAAAAAAGAAAGTTAATTATAAATTCTATGAAGCTAGAAAAATAAATGAAGTGAAAATACCTGTATCTACGATCATAAGGAGCAATAACAAATGATTTAAGTTTGAGAGAGCCTTGAGTCATGACTGTACCAAAAGCTGGCAAAAGGCTACTTGAAACTGAGGTTATGTTTCTTATTTCTCCACTTGAGTGGTGCCGGAATAAAGACGATGGCACCGGAGACTTTGTCTTCGAAAGTGTCACCGGCGGCGATCTCGTTGTCTCCGACAACGACATCTTAGCTCAAATACGGAATTAACAAAGTTGGAGGATGGAGAGGGTGGAGTTTTCTTGGTACTTAGATTGTTTTTTAGAGGGGTCATTAGAACATATGACACATAAGAGTATATTGGGGTCGTGGTATTGATGTATTACTATTATTTATTATACGTCCTACTCCAATAATGAATTATTTCAAGTTTCAATTAATTAGCTTTTGTAAGCCAATAGCCTAATACTCTTTTCATCTAATTACATGAAGTGTTTTACTGATAAATACGAAGTTTATGAAAGAAAAAGTGACGTTTGGAGATTGTAGCGTTAAACATAACATTTATGCTATGATAACATATGTCATTAAGGATAAAAAAGAGAAGTTTAACGTAAATATTTTTTAAATGTCGAACGGTGTCATTCTTTTTTAAACTGATAGATAAGTTAAGAGTCACATAAAATGGAATAGAGGGAGAAGCTGATTTATATATATGTATTTAAATAAATAACTCATATAAAACTTGTTAATCATTTCTTTGGAACACACAGTTGATGTGCTTGGAAGAGCTGAATAAGTCTCACAAAATACAAACTGAGATTGGAAAGTTAATATCTCAATTGGATATTAAAGCTAGCGTTTAATAGACAACGATGCAGGCATTCATCCTTCACATACACTTTTCAAATAAGTAGTGCATGAAAACTTTCCCGCTTACGTGACCTCCTAAGATGGCCTTGAGTCTTGACCCCTATTAATAGTTGGGCGTGCTTAATTAGTCACTGGCCAGAAAGGCAGAGACGGTTGAGAAGTGAGCGATTATGATACATTCATGGCACCAGTGGCATTGTTCGTCTAGGTCATTGAGGCTTTGACATGATAGGATACATTCAAGTCATTGGTGCGTCTAAGTCATTGAGGCTTGACTTGGTTTACGGTGTGGTAAGCCAAACTAGATGGTGCTATAATAACACAACCAAATGGTTATACAAATTGCAGAATCAATGATGCACGAATTGTAATGTACTGTATGAATTAATAATTCATTAATTGTTATGCATGAATTAAATTGGACCTTGTTTACTTTTTAAAAGAAGCTTAACACATGAGGTTTAATATTTTTGGAATTTTTACATAAATAGACAATATTAGAGACCTATATTACATAAAATAGCTATACTATTTGTTTACATAATATAGCTATACTTTTTTTACACTTTATAGAAAATTATGGTATCTTACTAAATTGGTGTTCATTCTATCTTCTTCTTCCTACAAACCAAACCACCACTATCACGTCCCTCCCCCGCCAGCCATCTACTACCGCAATCGAAAAAACCACCAAAAAATACATGTAGAAACAAAGATATACACTTGTAGATATAGAAATACAAAATTATACATAGTTATACAAAATTATATAATGTAAAGATATACTAAGAAATACACTTGTAAATAGTAGAAATATGAAAGAATACATAGTTATACAATGTTATATTAAATTATACAAAGTTATACAACGTAAATATATATAAAAAATACACTAGATATATAGAAATACTAAGATATAGTGCATAATTATACATGTAGATACAAAGATACAAAGATATACACTTGTAGATATATAGAAATACAAAATAGCTATATTTTGTAAAATACCTATTAAGATTTACTCTGTTCATAATTTTTTAAAAATATAGTTATGTTAGCTAATTAAGTGTCTTAAATTGTCTATTTGTGTAATTTTCTCTTTATTTTAGTTGTTTATCTGTAAATCTTATTCCTAAAACTTATATGGGCAAAGTGCACGAATAGCCACTTTTACTAGTGGTCTTGAGTTTGAGGCTACTTTTTTAGTGGTTTTACATGAGAGGCCACTTTTTATAACTTCAATTCTTGTGGGCTGAAGTTCAATCCCTGTGGGCTGAACTTCATGCCTAAGATATAAAGTTCAATTTCAACCCCCAAGGGCTGAACTTTTGGGCACAGATGCGTAAACTTCAACCAAGTTCAGCCCAGAAGGATTGAAGTTCCAAAAAATGACCTCTCATACAAAACTAATAAAAAAAGGCCTCAAAGCAAAGACCAGTGGCAAAACTGGTTTCTGAGCGAAATTTTTACAACTTATACCCCACATAAAATAATAGTAAAAATTTCGCGGGGAAGCCACTTTGGCACCCGCTATTTGATGCGTAGCCTCTGTTCAGAAATTCGCTGAGAATTAGCCCCCACGCGTGTTTTTTAGTATTATAGTATGACGATGCCGTTTTACGCTCTTTTGAAAATTCCACTTTTACCCTTCCTTACTTTTAACTTATTCAAGGGTTTATTTCTCTCTCTTCTTACTGTGACTTTTGAATTCTATTAGAATTACACAAACTCTCTTTAGAAATACACAAACTTTCTTATTTTTGAGATATTGAAGCTTTGTGTTTGGTTGAATTAGTAAAATTTATTTTGCTGTTTCGTCTTTTAAGGTAACTGTTTTACTTCGCATTGTTATTTTTTTTATTTTTTTACGGGTTATTGGGTTATTAGGTTATGCTTTGTTTCGAAAAATGTTTGGATTTTCCATTGAAGTACAGTATAAGCTTTTGATTCCGTTATAAATGGTGGGTCTTTTTTAAGGGAACACTTTTTTTGTGAAACCTTGTGCCCCAGGACTATATACCGTGACTCGTGTAGGGGATAGACTGTTGTCCCATGATAAAATACTGAGACTCTGTGTTTAACAAGTGTTTGTGTCCCAGTTCTAAATTATGGGACCTTATTTAACAAAGCATTATAGTCCCTAGCACAAATACTGTGAGTTTACATATGAAGTACTTGTGCCCCCAGCACCAATGTCTGTGAGTCAGTCTGGGAAAGGTGAGCCAACAAGCTTTTTGTGTGCCCCATGATAAAATACTGGGACTCTGTGTTTAACAAGTACTTGTGTCCCAGTTCTAAATTATGGGTCTTTGTATAACATCATAGCATACATTTTTTTTTTCCAGCACAAATACTATGAGTTTACATATGAAGTACTTGTGCCCCCAGCACCAATGTCTAGAAGTCAGTCTGGGGAGGGTGGGCCAACAAACTTTTTGTGTGCCCATAATAAAATACTGAGACTCTTTGTTTAACAAGTACTTGTGTCCCAGTTCTAAACTATGGGACTTTGTATAACAAAGCATTATAGCATACTTTTTTTTTCACCCCCAGCACAAATACTTGTGAGCTTACATATGAAGTACTTGTGCCCCCAGCACCAATGTCTGTGAGTCAGTCTGGGAAGGGTGTGCCAACAAGCTTTTTGTGTGCCCCATGATAAAATATTTGGACTCTTTGTTTAATAAGTACTTGTGTCCCAGTTCTAAATTAGGGGACTTTGTATAACAAAGCATTATAGCATACTTTTTTTGCACCCCCAGCACAAATACTGTGAGTTTACATATGAAGTACTTGCGCCCCCAGTACCAATGTCTGTGAGTTTTTAGGTCCAAGCATATAGGTGTCAATTTTTGTTTGTTTTATTTTAATACATGTGCTAATGTTACAGCTATGGAGATTATGCCAAATGATAAGGGTATGGATAATTTTCCAAACGGCGATGGTATATTGGTTCCATTTGCGCAGTGGAAAAATCGTGATTGCCAGTGGAAAGGTGACACAGAGTATCGTGGATTACTTGAAGGGTTATTGTCTGCCGATCACATGGAGAAACTGAAGCAAGGGTCATTCGGCAAGTTTATGCTTTTGGAAGATGCTAAATATTCTGGGAGGCTTGTAAATTATTTTCTGCAGTCTCAAACAGCTTCTTCAGACAACACTAAGCTTAGTTTCAATGTTTTTGGTGATATAGTAGATTTGACAGCTGATGATTTTCATGTAGTTAGTGGTCTTAATATTTCCAGTAGTGCAGATATAAGTATTTTCAAGCTTTCAAAGAATAGATTAAAGGAGAAATATTTCAGGAATCCTGAAGAGGATGTTAATAAAAAGGACAGCAAGTGGAGTTTAAAGTTATATGACTTGCTTGATTTGATTGAACATCATTCCAGTTATGTGAGAATGACTCCAAAGAACAAGGATAATGTGAATAGAGTGTCAGCTGCACGATTAGATGTTCCATTAGAACAAGATGATGCTGTTAAATTAGCTGAGGTATATTTGCTTACTTCTATTTTATTGGGTCGGCCATTACCTAGAGTAGTGGATGATCAACATATGATTATTATTGACGATGAAGAGGTGCATAGCTGTTATCAGTGGGGGTACTGAGATATCGTCAAATGATACACCATTTGCAGTCAATCATAAAGCCACTTTCTTCTAGCACTAGTTATATGTTTCCTGGTATGCCCTTCATATTATGTTGCTGGGTAGCAGAGGTGTTCCCAGTCTTCAGGCAGTATTTTAATGTTTGTCCTAGGATCAAACCTCTGATGCTCCGTTACACATGTACTGCTACCCCGCATTACAATATCTTATGTGAAGAATACTTTCATAATGAACAGGTGAGTTTTACTAGTAGTTGCTTTTGTTTGTTATTTCTTTTTTTACTTTTTTGTTGGTTTTGAAATACATTTTTCTTTAATAGTTTTAGGAGGATGCCTCAGTGAGACCAATAAGGCATAAATCTAAACGTGCTTCAACTTCAAAGTCACCCACAAAGTCATCTTTGAAGACTAGTTCAACAGCAAAATCTATTAATGTGAATGAAGTTGTAAAGGTGAAATTCTTTGTGGGTTTTTTCTTTGATTTCTCTTTCTTATGTGGTTTTAACCTTTTTTCTTTTATCAGAGGTTGACAGCTAATCTCAAAGCAAATTTACCTAATGAGACCAAGATTCAACATATGATCAATTCCTCACAAAATAGTGTGAAGAAAGATCTTGTTGACATGGAGAAGAGGATTACAGATCATTTTAATGCAAAGTTCGATTCATTATTGCTTCTTATTGCAAAATCAAAGACAAGTGATCTTGGAGAACACTGTGGTATTTATGTAAGTAAATCAGACACCCGAAATAAAAATGAGAAGAGCCAGTTTGTTGATGATTTCAATTATTCAGATGGTCGGGATAGTTTTTTTAAAGAACCATCAAATCCAATTGTCCCATCATTTTTTTTTATCATCAGTCCGATCTTGTTGGTAGTGTAGAAAGTGGTCAATGTATTCCAGTTACTTTAATAGAGAAAAGAAATCAAATTATTGTGGATGTTTTAGATAAATACAAAGTTGATGCTTGTGACACCACTGATGAAGCAAAAGGTACAGATGGTTTAGAAAGGCGCCATTAAATCCAGACCATCATCAAGAAAGTCATGGTAATTATTTAGAGTATTCTATATAGTGGTAATCAAAGTAAAAGCAAATATTTTGTTTAATGTAATGATTTTTTTTATGTAGATGTAGATAAACAGAATCCTTCATCTGATTTATTGGACAAATGTCCATTTAAAGATGATGATATATCTTTGAATCCAACAGAAATTTCAGCTTCGTGATGAAAAAATTTATTCCACACCTAATGGTAAGGAGAAAAAAACTTGTTGGTAGATTCAACCAATATATTATGTACTATACCCCTTAAGAGAGAGAAAATACTGTGTTTTTATCAGATGTTAATGTCCCAGATTACAGCTATGGGACTGTATTTACTTGTCAAGGTATTTAACACTGGGAGTTTTTTTTATTAGATGTTTATCTCCAGCCTATAGTACTGGAAATCTATTTGAATATGTGTGTTTTGGCACTTCTTTTGTCTAGATAAAATGTAATGTATTGTGCTTATCTATTTTTACAGAAGCTAATAATGGCAAATTTGGGAAAAGTTCTGTGGCTCAAGAAGAAATTGAAAAGTCAACCAGCTTGTTGAGGCTGGTATTTGGACACCAGTAGGTATGTAAAAGTAATTTTTATATAATAATTAGTGTTCCTATTTTTGTAGTTTAAAATGTGTAACAAATTATCTTTTTTTAAAGTCTCTCAAGAAGGTTCTCAACCAATTAAGCTTGCAGATAATCAAAAATTTTTGACTCCTGGTATGTGAAAACATCTTGCATATTTGCATGGTCCACACTCCAGCATAAAATACCGTGGTTGTTCAATGAATAGTGTGCCTTGTGCCATTATTAAATACTGTGACTCTTTAGTCTATCCAATTTTTTTATTTTTGGCTTCCTTGCATAGAGTAAATATAATGTATTGTTGTTGTCTATTTTTACAGAAGCAACAAATGTCAAAGCTGATAATGAAGACGTTGTCAATCAACGCAGTCACAGTGCTGAGGTTCGACTTGAAGTTGAGTCTATCAATGAGCTTGGCAGAACTGGTCTTATTTTTACACCAGTAAGTATGTAAACGTCTTTTTTATAGTTATTTTGTGTTTTTTATTGTTGGAAAATGTGTGATATATTATCTTATTTATAAAGGTTCTCAAGAAGGTTTTAAAGAAGGTCTCAAAGAAGGTGTTGTGCATTCGCCTTTGAAAATATTTTCCAGCAAGAAAAGGAAGGAACGTGATAGTGATGCTTCTCCTGAAATTGCATCTCCCCTCAAAACTACAGTTGTTGAAAAGTTGGTCGAGGGAAGCGGTAGCATCATGAATATTTCATTTTCACTTGGCTTGACACAGCCATCGCAAAAGACTGCAGCAGTGATCGATAGTGTCAGGCCAGATTCCATTGATATCGACTGCTCAGAAAATAAGGGTGGTACAGAATTGGCATCAATCGAGAAAGATAATTCAAAACTCACGACACTTGCTGATGCATCTGTTGTAGTACTGGAGCAAGAGTCTGTTTTGGATTCGACCATGAAAACACCTGAACAATTAATTTTGCGGAGAAATGGAAGGTTGCTGGAACAGATGTCTCTGCAAGGAATACTACAGATGTGTGTTCATCTAAACAACAGTCGGCTATGCAGTGTTCAGTGAAAAAAGAGAAAGTTATGGATTTTGTTGTTTTGCCAGACAAACCATCAAATGATCCACAAGGAGGAGAGTTGTTAGGCAGGGAACATAGGGTTCGTAAGATTAGCCGCCACTTATTATCTCTATTCAGGCCTTTTCAGCCAATAGAAAAAGGGTGATTGGAAGCCTACTTATAGGCGTGTATGCCCTTTTCATAATGTCAATGCCAGGTCTAATTGTTTGGTAATTTTTGATGAATGGTTGAAGAAAGGTTTGAAAAAGACTGATAAAAACAGCGTCCCTGCAGTGTAAGTTATTTTATTTTATTTTTTTAGTTTTTGTGTAATTTTTTCAGGGATGATGATCATTGTGATGAGAAAATTGCAGACATCAATTCTCAGAACCGAATTAACTTATATACTGTTTCAGTGAAGAGCAAAATGTGGTTTAGAGAGATTGCAGATAGAAGATATGCACTTACCAATGAGGTTTTCTACAACTTATTTTTGTTGTTGGTTCTGTAGTCTTTATATATATATATTTGTTAACTACTTTTTTTTGTGTTTGTGATTTTTTCTATCATGTAGCATGTTGATGTTATACTGTACTATCTGGGGAAGAAGCATGTATATCATTTCACAAACTACTCAGCGATGTTCACAACGACAGACTTGAATGTTGATTATTTTGTAGAGTCGTTGTTCTTTGCGAAGGTCGAATCCTATTTTAATGATATGGAAAAGGAAGAGAAGACCCGGAGATTAAAAGAGAAGAAGGATAGAATGGAACAAGAGTGGAAACAGGAACAAGATTTTGAAGAAATGAAGAGGAAGAACAAAGGAGGAAAAAAGACTCGTGCTCAACCGAGGAAAAAAGAATATAAACCTCCAGCAGAAGTTTTTTTGGGAATACATGACTTGATATTGGAGGATTTAGAGAAAATTGAGTTAGATTTTTTCCTAGAAGAGTTTGAAGGAACTGCACAGAATAACCTTAATGAGTGTGTGAACGAGTCTACTAATCGATGTGGCATAGCACGGACACAAGTGAAAAAAGTCTTTATGCCAATTAGGAAGTCTTCAGTTGATCCTAATGATTTCAAGTCTTGCACTCATTATTGGTTAGGAGTTTATTCTATAAAAGATAATAGAATAGATGTCCGTGATTCGGTTTTTAATGGGGACGAAAATTTTGTGAAGATCAAGATGGCAATGTATGCAATTGTTATACCTCAGCTACTAAAAGAGATGAAGTTTCATACTAAATATCCTAATTTTGGTACGACGTACAAGAAACTTGATATTGTTTATCAAAGAGCACCCAAACAAATAGGAGGCACGGATTGTGGTCTCTTTGTAACAAAGTTTACTGACCTACTCATGCTCGGACAGGATTTATGTAAATATGAATGGGGAGTAGAAGCTATTAGTATTTACAGGAGAATTGTTGCTGCTAATCTACTGATGCATGGAAGATCAAAGAGAGATGAAGGCTATGAAACTCCGCCAAAGAATTTGAATGATGATTATGGAGAGCATGATGAGAAACTAGCCTGTGGACATGGAAGTGATGATTATGGAGCTCTCCTTCTTCTTTGTTTGAGACTCATCACTTGAGCTCTCCTTCTTCTTTGTTGGTGAACCACTTGGCTTTGAAGCTTTTGGTTTTGGGTTTACCTTGTTGACAATTTTCAACTCTTTTCTTGCACTAGTCCCACTATTTCTTGTGTTTGTAAGACTTCTTGATTGCACTCTTTCAATCATGGAATGAGGTTCTTGCTCCTTTCTCCTTTACATAGACAAAGAAGGTGTACTAGGATGTATCTTAATCTTTGCCTGACAAGGTTCAAAGTCATTAGTCCTTTGTCCCTTGCTCACTTTATACACATCCTTCATGAGATCATACCACACTCTCTTGTCTTGCAACCATGGTTCACCTAACCAAATACCAAAGTACTTCATGGGATACACATCACACCAAACATATTCCTTGTAACTCCCATAAGATATGAGTACCCGAGCCTCGCTAGTAACCCAAACACCATGATACTCATAAGGATGTTTCAATTTATAGCATGGTAATACAATTAGCATCAGTTCCAGCAATCTTGAGCAAGCATCCCCCATAACCATTCACCTAAAAAACGAACCTACTTTCACACAAGTCTTGTATAGGATCACCCAAGTAAGGGCTTGGAAGTTCAAGAAAAACATCACCATCAACTTGAGTCTCCCTTATCCCTCCTCTCCTAGCAACACCACTAGGATAACTTCCACTTCCCGTCACTCTTCCAACATTAGAAGTGTTGTTGAAAGTCGAGGAAGGAGTACCACTATGGAACCCATAAGTGCCTCTCGTCTTGGTTCCACAGCCCATAGCACCACTCCTACCACTACTACTATAGCAATATATTCCATTAGTAGTAAGAGCAACATCATTTCTCAATCCACCCTTCACATAGGAGTTAGAAGCATCAAGCCGGTTAGCACAAGTAGGATAGGCAAGCTTCTCCCTTCCCATGGAACAACCACCGCCTCCTCCCATACTAATGGAAGGACTTCTACTACTCCCTTGCACACCACAAGCAACACCAAGAGAAGATGTATATGAACAATTCGCATAATCAACTTCACCATCCGTTCTCTCTATGTCACTATCATCGTGTTCAAATTCATCACAAGAAGAGTAAGTAGGTTCATCATACGTTGAAGCGTCACCATCTTCATTTTTTTTACTAGAAGCATAAGACTCTTCGCATTCATCCTCGCAAGCCTCATAGTCTTCTTCATCCTCATAATCATCATAGTGACCCGCTTCATCATCATACGAGCCTTGGTTCCCCGAATCGTCATAGCAATACCCATCATCATCATCATCATAGGAACCATAGTCTCCATCATCCCTACACGAGTCGTACCCTCCATAATCATCATCCGAAACCATAGTTGTATCAATAAAGAGTAAAGGACCTCACAAATTCACTCCCTCAAGTGTATCACTCAAAAGATGTCACTCAATTTTCTTTCCACTCGTGTATACACTCAAGGTCGTTGGCTTTTGTGACCACACTCTATTGTTCTCACCTCTCACGCCTTTTTCCTCTCAAGACCTTCTTGTTCTCTTACTAACCACAATGGCAAGATCAACAACTAGTACTCCCAAGTAATAGTTTGGAATGGAGTTTATGTGACTCAATGTACGGAAGCTATTTAAATGCGCACTTGAAGCAAGCAAGTTCTACGAATTTAAGTAAGACTCCAAGACACACAAGACCCTAAAAGCTCAAAGATTAGTATCAATAAAGTAGGACAAATACCTTAGAAACACTAACCAAGAAGTATGGAAGCAAAACAAACACAAAAAACCATGAAACGAGACAAAACCAACCAGCCAGTAGACTGGGCGGTCCACCTGGGGGCTGACCAGTAGAAATTTTGGGCGGTCCGCCTAGGGGGTGGGTGGTCCACCTGAGGCCTGCTCCCAGCACCTCCAAAAATGGTTTTTTTTTGATGTTTTTCACCCAAATTCTCAACGATATCAACCCAGCTCTCAAATCCCTTGGTACCCAAAGTTGTATAATGTTATTCTCTTTAAATCCAAATGATTTTCACCCAAAAACACCCAATAATCAAAGCACAATCATCATTCAAAGATTCAAAGTAGGTTTTCAAAAGGGTTTCAAAATGGTTTTTGATTCTTCACTTTTGATGTTATACAACTCCAAATCTCACAAAATTAGTACCAAATCGTTAGTTTTTCATTCTAGAACAAACCCCGATATCAAATTCACAACCAACGATCAATCAAACCCAAGAATCGAATCATAACCTCAAGAACAAGGGTTTTCAATGGTTTAAGAAAAATTGGGATTCAAATCTTCAAAATTTGTAATACCAATTCAAACCACGAGATTTAGGTATGAAAACGACGGGTTTTCAACAAGGATCAATCTCCAATAACACCCATATCAAGATCCAATCACACCAACAAGATATGTCAAATTTTTGGATTTTCAACTTTTTCAATTTTTTTCTTTTGCTTTTTGTTCTTTTACAAGAACAATAACAACAAGAACACTAAAGTAAAGATACGATGAACAAGGAACGTGGATTTGTAAGAACGAAACCTGAGCCTTGCTCTGATACCAAACTTATGCAGGGTAAACGAGCGGAAGCAAGAAGTAAAACACGATAACCAAGAAATAAGGGATGGGGAAGAACAGAAATAAAAGAAAGAACGAATCAAACTAACCACAGTAGATTGATTCAAAGGGAGAAATAGACTTGAACCACTCACGGGATCACACTAGGGCGATCCGCCATGGATTCCAAGTAAGAGATACATGAAGCCAAGCTTCAACAAGAAGGACCTAGTCTCTTCTAAATTCTATTCTTCAATCTCAAAATCTAGCTTATGATCTAATAACCTAAGTGTAGTATTTATAGAGGTTCTACACTTCTAAATAAAGTCTAAAATAACCCCACAAGTTGGGTGTAATAACAAAGACCACGTAGGGTCAAACTAGTAAATAATACTAGGCTAATAATAGAAGTCTCGTCTTGGTTTGACTGCAAAGTAGGCGGAGCGCCTGGAAAAGTGGACAGTGGAGTCGGCTGGGCGGAGCGCCCACCTTGGAGGCGGAGCGCCTAGATTCCTCTTGCTCTAGGCGGAGCGCCTAGGGTCCTGGGCGGAGCGCCTGGGCCTGGGTGCTCTCAACACTTCTTCAAATTGCTCCGAAAGCTCTTGGCTTCTCATCCTTTGCATCCTCCAATCCCGGCTCTTGATGGTAAGTGTCTTAGGCTCGATTTGCCCTGCATCATCCTCCCCTTCTTAAAAGGATTTCGTCCTCAAAATCATACCATGAAGACCTATAACCAAAGACCAAGACAAACAAAACTTCCTACTACGAGAGTAGGTTAGTGCACCAAGTGTGGAAAACACACTTTTATGGTAGAGTCAAGCATCAATACTAATAAAAAGGCTCATGTCCCCAAAGGAAACAACAAGTACTTGACTCGAAAAGAAAGTGCATCCAACACAAGAACATGCAAATAGATCAATAGGGTAGGGAATATGCAAGATCAAGCCATCAAAATTCCTATGATCCCCAAGTCCAATAAGAACACACCAAAACTTCTGACTACAAGAGTAGGCAAGTCCAACAAGAGTGAGGGCAAGTGCTATGGAAAACACACTTTTGTGGTAGAGCCATGTATCAATACCAATAAAACAGAATAGGTCTCCAAAGAAAACAACAAGTTCTTGGCTCGACAATGATAAGCACTCACTACTATAACAAGCAAAGAGATCAATAGAACATGGAACATGCAAGATTAAGGAATCATGAACCCTATCATCTCTAAGCTCATAACCAACACACCAAGCCTTCAATGCATTATGATCACAATGTGACTCATTGGCTTTGGCATGCTCAACACCCAAGGTGTGATCAACATGTGGGGTGGAGTAAACAAAATAGCTCAATTCGAAACTAACATCAAATACTCCACTCCCCTTCTTGGAAGCACTCTTACACACACCAAGAGTGACTTTCTCACCTCCAAATCCATCTCTAAGACAATCTTCCTCACTAGGAAAACTCCCATAGAAGGTCTCCAAAATAGATTCTTCATCATTATAGTCCACACAATGAAGGTTAGGCCTACTAGAAGATGGTCCAACACACCCAATACCAAGACCATTCATCTCACTTGGAGTTCCAAACAATGGATTGTCTATAGAGTTCAACTTTCCAAACCATGGAGGTTTAAATCCAAACTCTTCTCTAGTTTGATATTCACCATCACCTTTTTGAAAATCCTCTTCAAACAAAGGGTTAATGAAAACATACCCACTACCCATCAAAGATGAGGCATCCAAACTAGAGTCATCATCCACACTTGAGGAGTCATCGAATACAATTTGATCCATCTCATCCACTAGGAACTCCTCAAGGTCACTACCATCCTCACTACAACACATAGGTCCACCATTATCAAGAAATTCATCAAGGGAAAGAATAGGATATTCATTCAACTTATCTTCCCCTCTATCAAATATAGGTGGGGTGTCATAACAAGGGTCACAAGCAAGGTCAACTACACAATCTTTACTAAAGAGAGGTTCAATAAAAACCGAGCTCACATCATGATGTGGCTTATCATTCCTCTCAACTAGTGGTTCACATTCACACATAAGTTGACCAAAAGACTCTGCACTAGTTGCAATCACATTATAATCACACATATCATCAACTAATATAGCGTTTTCACAAACACTCTCACATGACTGTGCTGGTGACAGTACTGGTTGATTGATACTACTTTCAGACATTGTTCTACTTGAAGTATAAAAGCTTATAAAAATGTCAATATAGATAATTGTAATAATAAGATTATAAAAAACAACTATCAGTTGATATGTGTTTATAGAATAAATTGTATAATGTTATAACAGTTGCAACTTATAATTGAAAAAGCACCATTACATATCAGTTATGATAAAATACTGAACAGTCACAATTCAAAAAATGACAGTTACATTACACATACATAACTGCCCCAAACTCAAAAATTATTTATGAAAAACTCAAAACACACACACATAAATATAGTAAAATTACAATAGAGATTGAACTAAACACGCAGACAAATATGCTATCTTATTCAGGCATCTTCAACAGTAGAGCCAGAACTAGAACTAGAACTAGAACTTAAAGGTTCTAGTTCAGGCTGCCAAATACTAACATCTGAAAACACACGATCTGAGGATTTCAGAACTCTAAAATGTAGCGTACTTCCTACTCCGAGATTGTTAGTACGAATGAACTCCCTCTATCCATTACAAAGCTTTCTCTGTCTTCTCACTTTTAGGTAGTTCATCTAGAAATGACTACCATGAAAAATAAGAGTGGCTGACACATCACGTCTGGGAAGCATGATTGCCAACCGTACTAGCAAAATCTACAAAACAAAATAAAAAGAAAAGTGATATTTTATAATAACAACAACAAAAACAACACTTTAAAAAAAATGCTATGATTAACTTACAAACTGATCTAATTCAGCATCCAATTCATTCAACACTGCTTCCACGACTCTTCTTATCTTAAAAATGAAAATTATATGTGTGTTTTTTTCAGTAACAAAGTGGTCTATTTATATTAAAATAATTATAGAAGAGATGTTCTCTATTATAGTGTATTGTTCTTTTGCTTTTGGATGAGACTAAAGATTCTTTCTTGTTTATATAAAAGCTGCACATTGCTTGTTCTTTTCCTTTTGGATGAAGAACTGGGACTGCCTACTTATTTTGAAAGGGTTGCAGGATACTAAATTGAGACTTCATCATAAAGAGGCTTGGAAAAATAAAAAATAAACTCAAATGTCCCAGTATAAGAATACTGGGAGTCCATAGTTAATTTGATGAATTAAAGTTATATTATGACTTACGATGGGAAAAATGCCACTCACATATGAATTAAAATATATAACAACAAAAAAACTGCAAAAAATTCAATATATCATGCATAAAACCCATCAATAAAAGAAATACATGTGCCTTAAACTACTAGCCACAGCATAAACATCTGGGGAATCCATGTGCCTTAAACAACTTTCCGCAGCAAAAACATCTGGGGCATGCATGTGCCTTAAACTACTAGCCACATCATAAACATCCGGGGCATCCATGTGCCTTAAACTACTAGTCACAGCATAAACATCCGGGGGATCCATATGCCTTAAACTACTAGCCCCAGCAAAAACATCTTGGGCATGCAAGTGCCTTAAACTACTAGCCCCAACATAAACATCTGGGAGATCCATGTGCCTTAACTGCTATCCCCAGCATATATGGCTGGGACTATATATACCATAAACATTATCAGAGAACATTTTTCACACAAACAAACGCAAACTTACAGGCATTTTCATTAATATTAACATAAATATTACAGAAAAGGATACTTCTAAAAACACAAAAGAAGTATCCTCAAGTACAAGAAAAGATAAATTACACTTGCTTCACGCAGATGGAAGTATAAAAATATAACACTGCGAAAACACATAAAAAGAAGTCCCAGCCTTTTTTCTAACATCAACTTAATACAACATAAGTTCATTAAAAAACATAACAAATAGTAAAAATTAGTTCTCTGGTGACCCTGGTAGAGTATCTACTTCATTATAGTTTGGGGTTTGTCTCATTGCCCTCATCATGCTTGTCATTTGTCGCTCCTTTCAATCCTCTGATTTTGCCAAATAATTAATAATCGGAGGTGATATACAGTACGAGTCAACTCCTCAATGTCTCCCTGCAAACCTGCAATCTCCCAATATACATCACACCCTGTTTGCTCAGTGGAATGCATATTTTGAAGTGCATGTCCATTCTCAACTACATGCCCATTTTCCTGTGGGAAAGACTTTTTTTTTTCCTAAAAGACTGCACAAGAAAGTAAAAAATTTTCAAATCTTAAACAATTTTGAGTGATGATTCTATATTGAAAGACTGTATTTATAGGCAGATACGCATGCCCCACAACTGCACCCCTATAACATAGGTACCTAAAAAATAGGAATGCTAGTAACCAACTCAAAACTGCAGACCCCTAATTATTTTGGTGAAATAATTATACTCTCAGTATTTTAACTGGGGGCACAGGTACTTTGTAAGTAAACTCACAGTATTTGTACCGAGGGATGAAAACGTATGCTAAAATGCTATTATACAAAGTCCCATTATTTTGAACAGATACTACTTGGAACGTTAAGCAGATATCAAATATGGCCAAGGAAAATAAATAATTTATTTGAGGCCTATTTGATTAATTTGAACATGATACTACACTTGAACGACTCATCCCACATCCCTAAAATAAAAGGCTATGATGAAGTGTATAAGCCATGACTACAAACGAGCCGGTGATGGAGTAATGAGACCGGTACTTGGCATGGCAACACGACCGGCCGGCGTGTTCGCAGCCGTATCGACGTCCTTAACCTCCACCCAATTCATACACACCTGAGCCGACACTTTTACAAAATCCCTTTCCCCTTTTTTATTTTATCTTATTATTATTATTATTATATTATTATTATTATTATTATTATTATTATTATCATTATTATTGAATACTAATCTTATTTTCTCTATATTTTGAGCGAGGTAAAATTGGATGCGAGATGAGGAAAAAGACCGCTAGAAGAAAAATCATTTTGCTTACATTAGTCTTCGTTATTATTACTATTACTATTATTATTATTATTATTATTATTATTATTATTATTATTATTATTATTATTATTATTATTATCATTACTACTTTCGTTATTATTAATATTATTATTCACTAACTCCTTCTCATTTTTATTGCGAGGTACCTTAGGGAAAAGTCGATAAGTGAATTTAAACATTTTTCATTATTATATGCATATAAATGATTACTTAATTATTTGTCTATTTTTAGTCAGTTATTTATTCTTTTTATAATTATTTAGAATCCCAATTATAAAGTCCGGTCGTTAACCATATTTGTGGAGCTCGAGAGATGCCTAACCCCTTCCTCTCGAGTTAACTTGAACCTCTTACCTGAATCTCTGACTCGTAGACTCAGTTTCGGAGTTAATTTGTAAAATTAGCTAGAAACAAAATAGGTGACCTAATACGCCTTAGAAATTATATTAGATGGCAACTCCAAAACCCTTAACTCAAACGAGCTCACCCAGTCAAATCCGAAACCCGACTCGCCCTCGAGCCGAGTCCAAAATCGGGTACGACAGAATGGCGACTCCGCTGGGGACATCAAGGTTCAAACCATAATGGATTTTTAATTGGGATTCTTTGCATTTATTTTCTTTTTCCTGTTGTTTCTCAAAACTAATATTTCTTTCTTTCTCTTTTGCAGGTTTGGAGTTTAGTTTTCTATTTCATTTGCGTTTTCTTTTAATTTATTATCTATAATACTTTCTCCACTCCTGGAAAGTTTTTACACTTGCACACACCATAAACGGTTACGTGGATCTCACGGCCGTTTCACTCTCAAAAAATCCCTTTAGGGGGAACAGTTTGGGATATAGTTGGTCTGTGGTACAACCAACAATTCCAAATGTTCCCACCCTTTGGTTGTCCGCCGGAGGAACCATATCCTTATCTAGACTAACCCACTCTTAGAAGGTTCTTTTAGGATAACACAACATGTCCTAAACTTCAGTTATTTTCGAATCTTCTAAATCTTTTTCTTTAAAACAGTTTCACTTCATAATTCTTTTGCCTTTTTTTTCGAAAATTTCAACCTATTTTCCAGAATTAACTTGTTTGTTTCCCCCTTTTAAAATTTATTTTTAAAAATATTTCGATATGTGCACCATTTCTATAAATTTTCCAAATCTTTTTCTTAAAATAGGTTTCACTTCATAATTCTTTTCGTATTTTTGAAAATATATCGCCTACTCTATTAGCCTACTTTTCAAAATTAACTTGTTTGATTTGTCTTTTCCTCTTTTAAAAAGTTGGTAAAATATTTAAATATGTGCATCTTTTCTTTTTCGTGATTTTTAATATTGCCTAGTTTATATTAATCCTATCTTTCGAAACTAACGCGTTTGTTTTTTTTATCCTTCTAAAATCATTTTACGAAATACTTCAATATGTGTGCATCATTTTACAAAACATATGCATTTCTTTCAAAAACTTGTGCATTTTTTTTGACTTGTGCATATCATGCATACCTTCCGCCACTCCTGGCAACTTGCTAAAATCGTGCGTTGAAAACACGGTGGTCGCAACCACCTCTTCCCTCACATAAAAACTCCTTTAGGGGGAACGACTTGGAATCTATTTGATCCGAGACATTCCCGCTCCCGAGCCGTCCGATTGGGAGGATAATAAAATCCGGTCTAGCTAACTCTATTCCTTAGTAGCGGCGCTAGGAATCATGCATCATGACTAGTCGACTTGTTCTCAAGTCCAATAGGCCAATTTGTTAAAATAATTTGAACGGGTTTTTAACCTTAAAAAGTGTTGAACATGATTTATTGGCATATACTTAAAGGATTGAACGTGCAAACGTAGACCGTTTATTAACATTGTTCTGCATTCAGTGTCATTCAAAGGCACGAAGGTTACCTAAGAGGTTTTAGAAGCCCAAAGTGAATCAGAAATGATTGTTTATTCCTACACGGTCGGAGTTACTTTGTATTCAATGTCATTCAAAGGCACGAAGGTAACCGACGAGGCGTCAAAAGCCCAAATCGAATCAGAAACGACCGTTTATTTCTTAAACAATTGGAATCATTCTGTACTCAATGCTATTCAAAGGCATTAAATGGTAATCAAAGAGGCATTAAAAGGCCCAATTTGAAGCAGAAATAACCACTTGATAGACGGGATGACGCATAACGCACATTTATCCTTTAAGTACTATATAAAGACTTGGCATCCTTGGCATGTCACAAGTCCATTAGCAATTTCCTCCTAAAGTGTCAAAAAAGTTCTCAACTCGCAACGACATCTCTTCATATGCTCTGTCACATTGTTTCAAAAGCTTGTGTCACATGTTGATCGTATTGCTCGAAAAAAACCGAATCTTAGGCATTTCTCTTCTCCCTTTTTTACCGTCCTTCACCCTTTTCAAAAGATCACAGTCAATAGAACATTTGACATGGTTGCTGAAATCCCTCAGTTAGAATCTTCTGGGGATGGATCAGCATGTAAATGTTCGCCTGGCTATGATCTAATTTCCTAACAGTATTTAGTCTTTTCCTTCTCTTGCATTGTTTCAATATGAGAAAATGCAATAAAGTCCAAATAAATGCAATTCTTCTTTAGGCTCCGCATTTTGTTAGCAAACGAAATGATGTGTGTGGCACTGAGCGATTTCTCAAAATCATCGTGCGTAAAGCGGTCCTTTACATTATATGATGCATCTTCTTATTTGATGTGTGTGCGCATTGCATGAACTTGTGTGTTGCTCTAGATCTCCAAAGGAATCTTTTCCCAAATCCTATCTCCTCCTTAGGCAGGCATCTCATCTCCCTACTCTACATCCAAATTCTGACATCTCATATCTTTCACGTGTACAAACTATTCCCAACTCACTACCCAACTCAAAACTTATTATCCAAAGGTTGGGTTAAGTCGAATACCAAGGCAAAAGATGTTTTCTGTCACACAACACAACCTATCCCTTACACGACATCTTTACCACTTTCCATTGATATTCAAACCCTCATCTCCTGTTTGAACAAGCATCGGTCGTTTGATCAAAATTCTTGACTTGACTGCTACATAAAGCACTCAGGCAATCTCTTGTGATACCTGTGCATTCTATCACAACCTCCAAATTCAAAGCGCTTAAGCCATCATCCGCGGTCTAGGCATTCTCTTAAGCTTACGTGTCATTTTTGCTTCAAGTCTTTGCTAATGTGCCCATACAGTTTTGTGCATTTCACCATTCTGTTACGGTTGCGTCGTACTTGAACACCGAAGTTGGTCAAAAATTTGCATTTAGAAAGCCGAAATGGCAAGCCAAGCTGAAAACATATTTTTCTGTAACAAAGTCCTTTGGACCACCAGCATATGATAGCAAAGGCTTTCAGACAATCCCAATACCATACGACCGAGCTCACAACCTCACACTGCACCCAACTCACAATAAACAACTTCCCCTCTGTCGAGACCTTATCAGGCTCAAAGCCTCACACCTTCACTCTTTTAGCCCAATCAAAGGACATTGCAGCCAGCAAACAAACTACTCCTCAGATACCCACTCCGGATTTTGGACCAACACCCATCACTTACACATTTAGTACCATGACACTATAAGACATCCACACTGAAACACAAAGTTCAAAGTCTGATTGATCAAAGCAAGACAATAGTACAACAAGAACCAACAAAGGGAAACTACAATTCCCAAACCACGAAAGCACTTTTGCGCAAACCGATCCATCAAAATTGGCTCCATGACTTTCGAAAGCACAAAACATGAAGACACCCCATCACAACCTAAGACAAATATAATTTTGGACAATCTCCAAATCCGGCAAAATCCAAACATCAAACCTCAGTCGAAGTATGCAAATATCTACATACTCAAAGTCATCAATACACCCAATCGTCACACCAAAGGACGAATGCAAATTTTAGACAATACATTGGTGTTCATTGCAATGCAACCACTCTCTCTTGTGATCTGGCATAGGCAATAAACAGGGGCAGAATTTTTGAGGATCCCCTCAAAAATTTCAAAAGACGCAAACTTGACACTGGGGCAGAAATTTTTGAGGTCCCCCTCAAAAATTTCAAGAAAAATCCTTACAAGAGCAACAGGATAGTCTTCTTAGCACATTGCATGATGTAACAATAGCATTCTATTTGTCGCACTTTACTTTACTTTTGCTTGTAGGGCATACAGCCGAAGGGTAAACAACCTTATGAAGAAACATCATGACAAGGGAAAATTATACAAGATATAGCAGCAGAGCGCAACACAACAAATATGCAAGTCGACCTCCCCAAAATACTCACAAATTTTTCTTTGATCGCAGGTTTACACAGGTACCGAGTATACCTAACAACTCTTGCAAGGCAAAATTCATCAAATATCAAACATAGAATCCATGTCGGTGGATATATAAGGTCCGCGTCTGTGGACACGACATCAATTTTTGAAGCATAGGATCCATGTCGGTGGATATATAGGGTCCGCGTCTGTGGACATGACATCATTTGACAAGCATAGGATCCATGTCGGTAGATATATAAGGTCCGCGTCTGTGGACATGACATTAATTTTTGAAGCATAGGATCCATGTCGGTGGATATATAGGGTCCGCGTATGTGGACATGACATCATTTGACAAGCACAGGATCCATGTCGGTGGATATATAGGGTCCGCGTCTGTGGACATGACATCATTTGACAAGCATAGGATTCATGTCGGTGGATATATAGGGTCCGCATCTGTGGACATGACATCATTTGACAAGCATAGGATCCATGTCGATGGATATATAAGGTCCGCGTCTGCGGACATGACATCAATTTTTGAAGGATAGGATCCATGTCGGTGGATATATAGGGTCCGCGTCTGTGGACATGACATCATTTGACAAGTATAGGATCCATGTCGGTGGATATATAGGATCCGCATCTGTGGACACGACATCAATTTTTGAAGTACAGAATCCATGTCGGTGGATATATAGGGTCCGCGTCTGTGGACATGACATTATTTGACAAGCATAGGATCCATGTCGGTGGATATATAGGGTCCGCGTCTGTGGACATGACATCATTTGACAAGTATAGGATCCATGTCGGTGGATATATAGGATCCGCATCTGTGGACACGACATCAATTTTTGAAGTACAGAATCCATGTCGGTGGATATATAGGGTCCGCGTCTGTGGACATGACATCATTTGACAAGTATAGGATCCATGTCGGTGGATATATAGGGTCCGCGTCTGTGAACATGACATCATTTGACAGAAGCAAAGAATCCATGTCGGTGGATATGTAGGGTCCGCGTTTGTGGACACGACATCAATTTTTGAAGTATAGAATCCATGTCGGTAGATTTATAGGGTCCGCGTCTGTGGACATGACATCTTTTGGAGAAGTATAGAATCTGCATCGGTGGATATATAAGGTCCGCGTCTGTGGACATGACATCTTTTGGAGAAGCAGTTAATCCATGTCGATGGATATATAAGCTCCGCGCCTGTGGACATTGCATCAATTTGAGAAACATTGAATCCATGTCGATGGATATATATAAGGTTTGCATATGTGGATAATTCAGCAATTGAAGGTATAGGGTCCGCGTTTGTGGGCATAGTTCTGCAATTTGAAGTAGAGTAAGGTCTGTGTTTGTTGGCATAGTTCAACAATTTGAAGCAGAGTAAGGTCCGTATTTGCGGACATAGTTCAGCAATTTGGAACAGTAAGGTCCGCGTTTGTGGACAGACCAACTATTGATCAAGCGTAGAATCTGCGATTGTGGATGATAGGGTCCGCATTTGTGGGCAAGTTCAACCATTGGAGGAACACAGGATCCGTGCCTGTGGATACAGTTCAACAATGAAAATAATTTAGGGTCCGCGTTTGTGGACATAGTATTGAAGAGACATATGATCTGTGTCACTGGATGGAAAGTTTGGAGTCCACGTTCGTGGATGAGATATCAATCAAACAAGCATAAGGTCCGCGTTTGTGGACGTAGTATTGAAGAGACTTATGATTCACGTCTATGAATGATGAAAATGAAAAGCTTATTGTTCATATTATACGAACAAGACAGCATTGAGCAAACAATTCAGATACTCGCCAAAAGAAAGGACCACTCAAGTCTTGATGTTAGCGAGGATACAAACAAAACTGGAAAGCAAGGCAATCAGAATTCAGGTTTTGATACATATGAAACAAGGAGACAATACCTCCAGGGAGGAAATATCTTTGAATACAAGCAAGTATTTTCAATGGGACAATCGGAATGAGACATCAACCAAACAAGCACAAGACAAAACAACCACTCGGCTCAACAGGGAAGTTTACTTTACCTTTATCTTTATATCTATTGCATATGTCATGATTTTGCTGCAGGGTACTCCCCGATCTCTCGACAAACCCCCGTGCCATACTCTCACGCCTACTCCTAAAAATCATTACCAATTATGCAACCGCAAAACCTCAAACACATCCAAAGCAAAAGCCTAACCCTACAAAAATGCCTTCTGCTTATACCCGCAAGCTACCTATTTTGCCGAATTCCAAGCTATAATTACATACTCGCACCAGTGGTCTACCTAATCTTTCCTTGTTAATTGGGTACCAGCTCCAAATTCCTTCCTATTCATGCCTGCCGATTTGAATCATGCGCATTTGCAAACTCGTTCCTCAAATATTTCCCAGCTCAGTCAAGGCAATATCGAAGGCGAGATTACTCATTTATCGAGATGAAGTGGAAATTATGTACATATAAACTCCTCTTTATGGGTGTGTAGCGCGCCACATTTTCATAACTAGGACGATTATAAGCCTTTTTTCCCACGCTCGATCTATTGATGTTAACTCTTCTCTGATAGTACCTTTGCCCCATTCTTCATTTATCTCGCCTAAAGGCAAAGCATACACGAATCTAAACTTTACATACTTGGATAAGTTTAGTCTTTACATCCAAATTCGTGCGTCATAAGCATCCCACACAGGCAACATGCCATTCTAGAACTACACATGGCCTGATTCTCGTGAAACCTGAGATATGTAGGCAACTCAGAGACCGGGGTTCGGCCAAAATACCCTCAAAACTCTCACTTCCCCTTTAATCATTTCGCCTTCCAGTCGTGACAAAATTGGTCGCACTGTCAACGTCTTTGCCCGAAGACTCTTTCATCATCCCCGGGCAAAGAGGGGCAGCTGTTGACACCCAATTTTGTCCCTCTTCTTTCTAAAATTGGCCATAATTCAAAATAAAGGTGCAATGTGACTATTTGTGCAAAAGGTGCATTAGAAATCATGCATTTGCGTGCGTTATCCTCTATTTATATATTATATACTTAAGAGTGACTATATTACGTAATGGTTGCATCATTTAGGCTATTTGTCAAAACTGCAACTATTTGTGAAATTAGTACATTTATAATATTAGTGGCTATATCATATAATTACGTCATTTAGGCTACATGTCAAGTTTATTCCAATTTGTGATTATTTGTGCAAATTAGTAATTATTTGCGATTATATATATTTAAATAATTTTATTTGAGTTTATTTAATATTTATTTGTGCATTTTATTAATATATGTATATCTATATTTTATTTTTACACCTTTAAGTTAAATGTTGGCCAATTAAAATGTCCAAATTTTCTTTTATTATTAATTCTTCCATATTTCAAAATTACTCCCCAAAATTCTTTATTTATCTTTATTTATTTTTATTTATTCACATTTTTACTCTGAACCTAGCCAAATTTCTTAACCAAATACATCCAAATTATTTGAATTTTTAAATCCCAAACCCTCTTCCTAACTCTACCTTGAATCTAGACCAAATAATGGTCTAGATACGTCTTCCTGTCCAAATTCATCCTCCCCAAATCTTTTCCAAAATCAAATCCCCTAATATCTCCTAAATCTCTAAAATCATTCCCATTATCCATAATTCCCTCTCCTATTTTTAGAAACCCCCTTAATCTCTCAACAATTCCTTTTCCCCAAAATTCTATATCTACACACATTATCAGTACATTGAGCGCAGGACACACCTAAAAAGCAGCCTACCCTACCCGAGGACCCCCTCTCTCCTCACCACACACAGCATCACCCTCACCGTTTCACTACTCCCTATCCCACACACAGTACACTCACCTCACCCCTCATCTTCACAAACACAACACACACGCACAGATCTCATACATCTCCACCACCAGAAAATGTAAAACCCCCAAAAACCCATCTACATACATCGCACCATCGTTGCAATACAGTCAATACATACACACAAACTCCTCTTCTTCACAGATAGCGCACATACACACACACGATAATCGAACTAAAATAGAGCGAGAACGGAGGATGGGGACGCAGATCAAAACCAAGGAGGGGTGGAGGGGATTGCAGCGACGCCGCCGCAGTGGAGCAGGCAGTCGCTCTCCTTTCGTCTCACCGTTGCCCCGGTTTCGCTAATCGCCGGGATTTTGCTGGGTTTTGACTAGCGTTCTTGTTTCTTTATTTCATTGAAGTCTCTTATGACTTTGATAACTTTGACTTGCTGTTGATTAAAGCTTGTGTTTACTTTACCTAATTGCGTTGCCTACTTACTGGTTCTCTTTTGCAGACATTCCCATGTGATAATGATTTTGTCTATCGGCCTAATTTTGTCACTAACATTTTAGTCACTGGTTTTCTGATTTGGAACAAATGCAGATACTACACACTGTGGGACCCTAATCGAACAGATATTACTTGGAACGTTAAGCAGATATCAAATATGGCCAAGGAAAATAAATAATTTATTTGAGGCCTATTTGATTAATTTGAACATGATACTACACTTAAACGACTCATCCCGCATCCCTAAAACAAAAGGCTATGATGAAGTGTATAAGCCGTGACTACAAACGAGCCGGTGATGGAGTAATGAGACCGGTACTTGGCATGGCAACACGACCGGCAGGCGTGTTCGCAGCCGTATCGACGTCCCTAACCTCTACCAAATTCATACATACCTGAGCCGACACTTTTACAAAATCCCTTTCCCCTTTTTTATTTTATCTTATTATTATTATTAAATTATTATTATTATTATTATTATTATTATTATTATTATTATTATTATTATTATTATTATTGAATAGTAATCTTATTTTCTCTATATTTTGTGCGAGGTAAAATTGGATGCGAGATGAGGAAAAAGACCGCTAGAAGAAAAATCATTTTGCTTACATTACTCTTCGTTATTATTACTATTACTATTATTATTATTATTATTATTATTATTATTATTATTATCATCATTACTACTTTCATTATTATTAATATTATTATTCACTAACTCCTTCTCATTTTTATTGCGAGGTACCTTAGGGAAAAGTCGATAAGTGAATTTAAATATTTTTCATTATTATATGCATATAAATGATTACTTAATTATTTTTCTATTTTTAGTCAATTATTTATTCTTTTTATAAATATTTAGAATCCCAATTAGAAAGTCTGGTCGGTAACCATATTTGTGGAGCTCGAGAGATGCCTAACCCCTTCCTCTCGAATTAACTTGAACCTCTTACCTGAATCTCTGACTCGTAGACTCAGTTTCGGAGTTAATTTGTAAAATTAGCTAGAAACAAAATAGGTGACCTAATACGCCTTAGAAATTATATTAGGTGGCGACTCCAAAACCCTTAACTCAAACGAGTTCACCTAGTCAAATTCGAAACCCGACTCGCCCTCGAGCCGGGTCCAAAATCGGGTGCGACACCTATTCTTTCCCTTGATGAATTGCTTGATAATGGTGGACCTATGTGTTGTCGTAAGGATGGTAGTGACCTTGAGGATTTCCTAGTGGATGAGATGGATCGAATTGTATTCGATGACTCCTCAAGTGTGGATGATGACTCTAGTTTGGATGCCTCACCTTTGATGGGTGGTGGGTATGTTTTAACTAACCCTTTGTTTGAAGAGGATTTTTCAAAAAGGTGATGGTGAATATTAAACTAGAGAAGAGTTTGGATTTAAACCTCCATGGTTTGGAAAGTTGAACCCTATAAACAATCCATTGTTTGGAACTCCAAGTGAGATGAATGGTCTTGGTATTGGGTGTGTTGGACCATTTTCTAGTAGTCCTAACCTTCATTGTGTGGACTATAATGATGAAGAATCTATTTTGGAGACCTTATTTGGGAGTGTGCCTAGTGAGGAAGATTGTCTTAGAGATGAATTTGAAGGTGAGGAAGTCACTCTTGGTGTGTAAGAGTGCTTCCAAGAAGGGGAGTGGAGTATTTGATGTTAGTTTCCAATTGAACTATTTTGTTTACTCCACCCCACATGTTGATCACATCTTGGGTGTTGAGCATGCCAAAGCCAATGAGTCACATTGTGATCATAATGTATTGAAGGCTTCGTGTGTTGGTTATGAGCTTAGAGATGATAGGGTTCATGATTCCTTAATCTTGCATGTTCCATGTCCTATTGATCTCTTTGCTTGTTATAGTAGTGAGTGCTTATCATTGTCGAGCCAAGAACTTGTTGTTTCCTTTGGAGATCTATTCTTTTTTATTGGTATTGATACTTGGCTCTACCACAAAAGTGTGTTTTCCATAGCACTTTCACTCACTCTTGTTGGACTTGCCTACTCTTGTAGTGAGAAGTTTTGGTGTGTTCTTATTGGACTTGGGGATCATAGGAATTTTGATGGCTTGATCTTTGCATATTCCCTACCCTATTGATCTCTTTGCATGTTCTTGTGTTGGATGCACTTTCTTTTTTAGTCAAGTACTTGTTGTTTTCTTTGGGGACATGAGCCTTTTTATTAGTATTGATGCTTAGCTCTACCATAAAAGTGTATTTTCCACACTTGGTGCACTAACCTATTCTTGTAGTAGGAAGTTTTAATTGTCTTGGTCTTTGGTTGTAGGTCTTGATGGTATGATTTCGAGGATGAAATCCTTTCAAGAAGGGGAGGATAATGCAGGGCAAATCCAACCTAAGGTACTTACCATCAAGAGCCGAGATTGGAGGATGCAAAGGATGAGAAGCCAAGAGCTTTCGGAGCAATTTGAAGAAGTGTTGAGAGCACCCAGGCCTAGGCGCTCCGCCCAGGACCCTAGGCGCTCCGCCCAGAGCAAGAGGAATCCAGGCGCTCCGCCCAGCCAACTCCACTGTCCACTTTTCCAGGCGCTCCGCCTACTTTGCAGTCAAACCAAGACGAGACTTCTTTTATTAGCCTAGTATTATTTACTAGTTTGACCCTACGTGGTCTTTGTTATTACACCCAACTTGTGGGGTTATTTTAGACTTTATTTAGAAGTGTAGAACCTCTATAAATACTACACTTAAGTTATTAGATCATAAGCTAGATTTTGAGATTGAAGAATAGAATTTAGAAGAGACTAGGTCCTTCTTGTTGAAGCTTGGCTTCATGTATCTCTTACTTGGAATCCATGGCGGATCGCCCTAGTGTGACCCCGTGAGTGGTTCAAGTCTCTTTCTCCCTTTGAATCAATCTACTGTGGTTAGTTTGATTCGTTTTTCTTCTATTTCTGTTCTTTCCCGTCCCTTATTTCTTGGTTATCGTGTTTTACTTCTTGCTTCCGCTATCTTTGTTGCTTCCGCTCGTTTACCCTGCATCAACCACCCCCACCAGGATTTCCAAATAATCTAAATTGGGATGTTGCAGTCCTACTGTGTCAGATGCAGGACCACATTAATGTAATACAGCAAAAGCAAAATGTTATTTGGAATATGCGTAACGTGCAAAGGCGACAAGTGCGAAGGATCTGTCGCGCTATTGAACCTACAGCAGCACATCTTCATTTTGACCTTCCACAATGATCTCCATAATGGAATTATGTGAAGTTTCTATGTTGTTTTTTTTAATTATTAGTCTATAATTTCCTATTAGTTTACAATTATTAGTATAGAACCCAAATTAAAATGTTGTTATTCTCAACTGCATAAGACTATGGCTCCAACACAAGTACTGGGAGATTTGTATGTCATAGGACTTTTTTATATCTGAATAAATATTGTTAATTTTTGTGATTATGAAAATGTCACTCATACCCCAACTAGAGACTTTTGAAAGTTAAAGTACAGAATCTGTTGTGGATTTGAATATTGAAAAAGACTTCTTGGAGTAATTTAAGTTACAGAATCTTCCAAAAATTTTTATTGACTTGACTTGTCATGTAAAAGGACAAAAGAATCTATCTACTTTTATTCATGTATTGTCAACTATATGGTAATGTGAATTAAGTATGGTAGGGAATTCCAGGTCATTATGCTCTGTTTACTTCTAAAATAAGTAAAGAGTCTCAGGATTTTATACCAACAAAGTTAGTCCACAAAATACTGTGATTATGGGTTTGTATATTATATATTGCAATTACACACTTTAAAGTTAAAGTAGGGAATATTTTGTGGATTTTAATATTTTGGAACAGAGTTCTGTTGTAGTAATTTAAAGTACATAATCTTTCCAAAATCTCTTTGATTTATTTTGTGTTGTCAAGTATGTAATACTGTGACTTTAATACACAATTGCAATAAAATCTCAGTTAAATCTTATCCTATACAAATACGACCCCACCTATCAAAAAAGTGATATCTTCTTTATTGGATTTTGTTCAATATTTTCAACCTTGAAAAATTAAAAAAGAAGGACTCTTTTACAGCTTTTTTGAGTTACAATGTCAGCTAAATAGAAGAGATATTTTTCACAGGTTTTTTTGTATAAATTAGACAGTGGTGTTGTATTTTTACTTGTACAAAACTAATATTATTCCAAAAAAAATTATATAATAAGAAATGGCTTGCAATGCTGAAGCAAGAAGACAATAATGGTGCCAGTTGAATAGCGATGTTAGAAATTCGAAAAGTGATCTTGAGTTTTTGAAAGCAGCGATATCGATGGTGACGAATAATTTGGATGTGTTGTTTGAATTTTTGTAGCTTTTAGAGATAAAAATAATTAAGATATGGATCGACTTTTTGACAAACTCATGGACACTGAATTGCAGAACTTTACAGACTCAACCTCTGGTTCTAGCTCTCGTGTTCCTAGTAATCGTTAATGTGTTACTGAATTTTTTTTATGTGTTTCGCAGTGTTATGTTTTTATGCTTCCATCTGCGCGAAGCAAGTGTAATTTATTATTTCTTGTACTTGAGGATACTTCTTTTGTGTTTTTAGGAGTATCCTTTTATGTATTATTTTATGTTACTGTTAATGAAAATGCCCGTAAGTTTGCGTTTGTTTGTGTGAAAAATATTGACTCTAATAATGTTTATGGTATGTATAGTCCCAACAATATATGCTGGGATAGTAGTTAAAGCACAAGGATCCCTCAAATGTCTATGCTGGGGCTAGTAGTTTAAGGCACATCGATCCCCCAGATTTTTATGCTGTGGATAGCAGTTTAAGGCACATGGATCCACAGATTTTTATGTTGGGGCCAGTAGTTTAAGGCACGTGGATCCCCAAATTTTTATTCTGGGACATTATGGTATCCCCAGACTTCACCCCAGACCTTTATCCTGAGACGTTATTGTAAATATAGAAGTTGTTCCAGTTTTTAAGAGTGTGTCAGCAAACATACAGGGTATTAGCATTTACCAGGATAACATTGGCATACGAGAAGTCTGCGAACTGGAACAACATAGGGAAGAACATAGAAGCACAGCTTTTTTGACTACATTTATAGTGATATTTAATCTATATTTGACTATACATATTCTCTTTGACCATAACAGTTAGACAAAAGTTAGTAACTGCTAGCCTATAAATAAGGCTTTGCAGTTGAAGGAAACAACAACTAATTGGCAATTCATCTACTCATATAAACTTTTATTTTTATTTTTTCATCAAACAATAATATGGATGATCGTTGGGAGGAACTAGGCCATTTCACTATGCGAATCACAAATTCATACTTCAAAAGAGATTACCAAACTATTTTCTATATTTTTTTATCTAATTTTTCACTGTCTGTGATTTTTTGTATTGACTTTGTAAGTTTATTTTTTTAGATATTTCCAGAGAGTTGGAAACAGAAGCTGCCAAATGTAAATGAAAATGCACTTTTACTTTGTGAAAATGATGACACAGAATATAAAATGAAATTCAAGGCTGGGAAGGGACATTCAAGGTTGTGTAATGGATGGAAAGAGATGCTTCAACGTAAAGGGTACAGGCTGGGTGATATGCTTCGGTTTGATCACCAAGTTCATGAGATTTACAACGGTGTTGCCACTGTTGTTTTTGAAATTTCATTAGTAAACCGTCAGGATGGTCATGGCAACAATAATGATGATGATGATGATGATGATGATGATGATGATGATGATGATGATGATGATGATGATGATGATGATGATGATGATGATGAAGAAGAAGAAGAAGATGATGTAGGATCAGCCCAGAAACCTATTGTAATTGAATAAGTTTTAGTAGTTTTTATGTTTTTTAAGTTAATCTGGGATATTTGTCTGTCTTTTTTATTCATATGTGTTTTTATTCAGCAGATGATGCTTGTTTTGTATTATGAACTGTGTTTTCATTATTTTTAAGTACTGTTTTTTTATTATCTAATCGCGTAATCTATTGCCTTTTCTTATCAAGTAAGTGAAAGTGTTGGTTGTTCAATAAGTAAAGAAACTAGAAAACAGATAAATCACGACAAGTGTTTTGCACAGCAACAAATGAAAAGTGTATTTTTTATATAATATTCCTTGTTAAAGAGTACAGAGGAACTAAAATTAAAAAAAAAAATGCTCTATAAGTGAATAGTCCTTTTTTGACTTCAGAATTGCTGCGACTGGAAGAAAATAGAGAAGAATGGTGTTCTATCTATCTAGTGATGATGGGATTCCTAACTGAAAAATAAAAAAAAAAAAGAAAATTTTTAACATAGCAGCTTTGGTACAATTAAAAAATAAAATGCAGATAGAGAGAAATACCTATTATTTTTATTGAGAGTTATGTTTCTTTGAATATGGATGAAGTACTGGAGTGTGTCTGCAGGATGTCCTGTTGTGTCCACGCTTTCTACATATCCCACATTTGTTGCCCTTTTGTCTGACATATTCTGCAGTTGAGACAAATCTTTTCTCCTGCCTTCTACTTGGCTTAACTTTAACATCTGGGGGTTTTGTTATCTCTTCTTTAATACTATCAGGTACAACCCATGATTCTTCATGTCCAACAATGTTGATTTCTCCTTCATACTGTTTTAACCATGTTTCTCTTTTATACCATATAGAGCAATAGTTGGACTTGTGTAGGTGTACTCTGTCTATGGCAGCAAGTGCATGTTCACAAGGTATTTCATCCATCTGGAACTTGAGACATTGACATTCTTTCTTCCTCAAACAAACAGTGAATTCTCTCCCTTCATCTGTTACCTTAAAGCTTTGATCCGTAGTCTGGTCAACCTGAAAAAATATTATGTATAAGACTGCTTGTCTAGTTTTTATTTAGTAAAAAGAAAAATAAATAAATAAATAAATAAATAACCGGCATAACACATAAAATGCTGCAATTTCTTTTGTCCCATGACTATATACTGGACCCCCTGCTTTGGATACCATATAGTCCCAGCACAAAAACTGTGTACACTAGCAAGTCCCAGTTTTTTAATAATGGGATTGCAACAAAATATCTGGTAAGTCCCAGACTTTTTTCTGAGACTTCATGAATTATAATGGAGATAAGACAAATCCCATCCAAAAATAACTGTATTATTTCATATACTCACATTCATTCTGTATGCTTTTTTTATTTTCCTTTTCAATTCATTATCTGTCCATTTTGATATTGCAAAGAAAATATCATGCGCGCTCTTCCGTCTCTCATAAAACCAACTAGCTTGTTCATTTTGTTGTCCAGCATTGACAGTATTGATTTTTCCCGAGCATGTAGCAGAGCATTATTCATGGATTCCACGATGTTTGATATCATCATGCCATATCTTTGATTTGGACACCAAGCTCTAGCCCATCTCTCTGGTGGTTCTTCCATGAGGTAATCATAGGTTGCCCTATCCGTTTCTTTCATTTGATTCATGTCTTTTTCAAACTCTGCAATCGTGTAGACGCAACATGCGCTATTGAATATACTTATCACTTCAAGAGTCACGTTCCTTTTGTTAAGATTCTTTTCCAGATGATATACACAGATCCCATGCGCACATTCAGGATATACATTTGTAATCCCATTTTCAATTGCAGAATTACGATCTGAAAGGAACAGCAAATTCTCACAGTAACCAAATGCAATGCGCAACTGCCTAAAGAACCAATTGTATGCCAGATTATTTTCTGAGCCCATAACTCCAAAGGCAAGTGGGAAGATTTGGTTATTTGAATTTTCCGTCACTGCAACCAATAGTGTCCCTTTATATCTTGCCTTGAGGAATGTTCTATCGACAACTATCATAGGTCTACAATGTTTCCAGCCTTTGATAGATGTCGCACAAGCAAAAGACATATATTTGAACCTGTATAATACAATTGCAGTGTTATCAGTAAAATGCATGAACATAAAATTCTGAGTCTCATCTTTTAGTAATGGAACCTTACTTATAGATAATTATGATGTCCCAGCATTTTGTGATAGGACTCCAACAAATAACTGTGGAGTCTCCGGCCTTTTTTACTGGGAATTAGTATTTTCTTTTTTTTACCTATTCTCAGCATCTCTTTGAAGAGCAGCGTGTGAGCCTGGATTGATATCTTTTAGCACATATAAATATGCAGGTAACTTCTAAAAGTTCTCCTTAGGCGTCCCTCTAATCAAATACTCTCCTTCTTTTATAGTACGTTATGCCTTATTAGAAGAGATTTCAACTCCAAGTTTCCTTCTAATCTCTGCAACAACAAAATTAGGCTTAACTGGATAATTATCGTCTCTCAGATTCTCAACTATCTCATCTTGCACAATTTTTGAAGTAGCATGTTTTTGGTCTCTTTTTCTGTCATCCACCGAGAAAGTGTGATTCTTCTCAAACTTCAGTATTTTGAACAGCGTGGACTGTTTAATTCTGGAAGATCGAACAGTCCAGTCACATTTTTCATTCATGCACACCAGTGAATATCTCGTTGTGTTTGATCTCACAACCTTGAATTCAAAATACTGTGCAATTGCAATTGTCTGTAAACATTTAGTGACACACTGTTTGTTTAAAAAAATTGATCCAACTTTGATGTCCTCCAAATCTGCGTGTTCTTTCAGTATTGGACGAGGAGATTCTTTTATTTTCTTCCTTGAAGACCTCTTTCTCTTTTTTGAGCCACTTGATGTCTCAGGAGGTTGGAGATTTACAAGTTGTTGTTCTGTATTTTCAGCATGCATTAACTGTTGATCTATTGCTACAACTTCGACAGACGGAGGCGTTAACACTATCACTTCAAAAGCATCATCGTTGTCTATTTGTATTATCATTTGGCCTTCAGTGTAATCAACTCTCTCAGACTGCGGAGATCGTTGTGTAATGTCAACTATGAAACGTCTACTCCTATACTCGAAATTGTTCTTCATCAAATGTAAACAGCTGATTAAATCATCGGTATTTCTTATAGAGACTCATTTGCTTGTTCCAAGTTCCATATCAAACCATATGACTGTCTCAAAATCTTCTTCATCCAAATCTATCTTTTTCCAAAGGTTTTTTCTGAAATCTTCAAATGTAACTGTTTCACTATGTAGAAAAATCCTTGTCTCATGATCTATGTACTTATAATCTGGTGTCCATTTCCCATTGAATGCAACAACAATACGCTGTTTAGCCATCCCTTGCAGTTATAAATACAGTAATTGTAGCTTAATAATGACAAAGAAAGCTGCATGGTAAAATACTGTAATTGTAGCTTAATAATGAAAACTTAAGAACTGCTAATCTATAAGCTAAATATATATAACTACAGGATATTGTAATGGGGCTTTGCTTCAACATAACACTAAGCCCCAGCATTCTATGTTGGACAACAGGGGGAGGGGATTTTGAAGTGCAGCTTTATAAGCTAAATATACATAGCTACAGGATATTGTAATGGGGCTTTGCTCCAACATAACACTAAGCCCCAACATTTTAAGCTGGACAACAAGGGCGATTTTGAAGTGCAGCTTTATAAGCTAAATATACATAGCTACAGGATATTGTAATTGGGTTTTGCTTCAACATAACACTAAGCCCCAGCATTTTATGCTGGACAACAGGGGGATTTTGAAGTGCAGCTTTATAAGCTAAATATACATAGCTACAGGATATTGTAATGGAGCTTTGCTTCAACATAACACTAAGCCCCAGCATTTTATGCTGGACAACAGGGGGATTTTGAAGTGCAGCTTTATAAGCTAAAAATACATAGCTAAAAGATAATGTAACTAGCCTTTGCTTCAGTATAAAACTAAGTCCTAGCATTTTTAGCGCCAGATTGCAAAGATTAGGAGCCACAGGATAATGTTCCTGGCCTTTTGCTTCAACAAGGCACTAATCTACAGCATTTAATGCTGGATAGCAGAGATTAAGCATAGCCACAGGATAATGTTCCTGGCCTTTTGCTTCAACAAGATACTAAACTCCAACATTTAAAGTTGCATATCTTTTGAACTCAATGCAGATTCAAATTAAATATATATAACAGCAAATTCGCATCACAAAAACAAATTCATTGAATGAATCGCATATTTTTATAGTAAAAATGAGATCATAATCACGAATTTTTATTTGAAATCATTGTTTTACAGTCACAAAAATGGATTTATTTCTGCAAAATATTTGAAATTCTGAGAATTCAGCACAGAAACTGAGAAAACGCAGCTCAAATTAATAAACTAATCGATACCTTTTACAATTTGAATTTGAACTTCGAAGACAGAGAATGATGATCTGTAGAGAATGTGTGTGCTTTGCTCTGTTTTCACGCGTGATCTGTATTTTAAGTGGAGCGGTAGCTTTTTAAGGGTAGTTCAGTAAATTCAATGTATGTGTGTTGTTAGTGGCAGTAGCCTGTAATCGTACGTGAGTCATTTTTGGCTATTTCTCAAAGAATTGTGAAAGTGTGGATGAAACTCATTTAAGGTGGCAAAAATTGGCTAGTCATCAAATTTTCACAAAATAATAGGTAGACTTTTGCACAACCTATACAAGTATATTATTTATGTTGGTTGTTGGCAACATTCTTGGAGTTTATACAAGTACTATGATATACCCTATTCTGGCAACCAAACAGGTCGTCAAAGAGGACGAAACAGACTAAAATGAAAGAGAGTAATCTGTCCAGAGCTTTTGGTACAGCTATATGCATAGCCACCCAACAAAGAAACCCCTTTATAGCTCTCTGTTCAAATCTATAGGATCTTACATGCTATGGTTCTACAAAATTAATTGAAAATAAAAACCTCCTCTCGCACAAACACAACTATTCAAAGGAGTTTGAGAAGAGGAAGTTGGACCCCAACCTAATAAAAATGGAAGCCCAATCTTTATAGGTTTCTTTATATACAAATATTGAACAATCGAACATAAGAAAATCAACCACAAATGCAGAACTCTGCAACTTCACAGCTTCGAGCAACTTCAAATATGTTGCTCTATCATCGACTTTAGTCTTCAAAACATATCAAAAAAATTTGGTTCATGCTTTGGTCAAAGGGACTTGAGATGCTCGAGTGGCAATGCACGCTGTCGGACGGATTGCAACTCATAGTGCTCGTTAAAAGGTGATAACGTTGACTGACTGCATGCACACTGGGTAAGCTGGATGAGAAATCACAGAATGGCGAGTAAAGCTAGATCCCCAATGTTGAAACCTGGTACGCACTTCCAAAGTGATTGTGCCACTGGGTAACCTATCTTCCAATCTGAAACAAAGCAACTGGTATACCTTTGACAATGACTTTGCATTGCACTGCATAAAACAAAACTTTTGTTTCGTAAGCTGCAACCACTTCAAACCAACTCCACACCGTAAATCCCACATTACATGTACTGAGCAAGCCACTGTTTGCACATATCAAGTACTGGAAGTGCATTAGCATGTAATGCCTGCATTGAGCGAAATCAGAGGTCTAAAGTTAGTCATAATCCCCTATCCTACAAAAATAGAGAAGGAAAAGAACAGAACATCTTGACGCCGAAGTCTTTGAACGAAAAATAACCTAGATGTTGGAAATCAATAGATGGCCAGACAACGGAGCGAAAAGATTACATAATCAGGAAAAAAGAAGTAATATGCTCTCTTAGTTTTCCAAGTTCCCTATATCATCAGGTCTGTCTTGTGAGAATCTGGATCTGCTTTTGTTTTCTGTCAAAGGTATACTAAGTTGCAGGGGAACTATATGGGGGAAAAATGAATTGATGGCTTGATTATAAATTAATTAGATAAGGGACTAACTAATACAAATACAAACACTTTATGACACTAACTCTGACATTCTAACACACTATGACTTCTAACATCCTCCTCGTAGAAAAAGAAAATAAGAGAATTATCGGGGATTGAATGGTGTTAACAATAAGTTTGAAAAGTTAAGCATACATAATTACAACCTAGTCTACTTAATCAAATAATGACGAGGATTAAACTTTTCCTATTCTTTCCAGACATGAGTTACAGAAGATACATTCCCACTCAAGTCCTTATATATTGTCCACTTCTAGTTTGTTGCAAATAGGATATCTTCTATTAATCATTTGAGTCTCAAGATCAAAAGAACACCTCCAAACTCAGTTTCCTGTCGAATAAAACAATATATCTCTGTGTGTTTTGTGAGCGAACAAAATACATGATATGTATAGTACGACATGATTGTTGTTGATCAGTTTCACCAGTTCATATCCTCCACATTTTAACTCTTGAAGAGGTTAATTAACTATATAAGCTTACATTTGGCTAAAATCATGAGTGGATACTCTGGCTTTGCCTTTTTACTTTTCTAAGATATTCAATCATCTCCAATCAAAATACAACACTTTGATTGACTGCCTGAAAGAAATCTGATCCAGTTGCATTAAAATACCCGATAACATGCTCATGTCTTAGATTCTCATACAGCAGACCTTGCTTCAGAAAGCCTTTGATGTAATTAAAATACAACATGTTCCAATGTCTATTATAAAGTGTGTGTAGAAACTGGCATATACCAAAAGCTGCAAAATAACCAGCTGAATACATGGTTATTTCAGCTCTCAAGTAGACATTCAAACTTGGTTACTATGGTTCTGAATATTAATCACCAATAACATCTACAAATTTTTCTTTGGAGTTGGTTAAGTAGTCATTGCACTAGGTTGGATTGTTGGAATACCATTACCAATATGTCGAAGTTATCCAGCAAATGGGCCCCTCAGAGTATGAATGGAAAAGCAGGTAGAACATAAACTGGTATGTGCATTCATTGAAATATAAATAGGTTCGCGGAACAAGGTTGATAATTAACTACTGAAGTTCAAGAAAGCAGCAAACCTGATGTGCAACATACTGAACATCAGCCACACTTCCACTTCTAGATGCAATTTGGAATGCACTTTTGAGACGCCCACAGACAACACAGGCAAGTACTTTCCTGTGCAATCCAAGCTAAAAGATCACACTCAAAGTTTACCAGCTAGTTTTAAGACTAAGAGAATAGAAAATAAAAGAAGCTTTCTGCTACTTGTTTCAGTTTTTGTTTTCCTTTATTTTATTTTTTTGGGTCTGCAACAGATATACAATACCATAGATAGGTAACATTTTAGGCCCTTCTGTATATTCATTAAGAAACAAAAATGAACAAACAAAACTATTCCACACAATCATTTACTTAGGTGAGAGATAAGTCTGACAAATTTAATTTGGATCATTTAATCATTTAGTGGTATATTTCAAGCTTTTACAATTCCAAACATGCGCTACAATTATTAACAAAAAGGGGTACAATTTGAAAACAATGAATGTCTCAAAGGGGGATAATCCATTTTGGATAACCCACAAATAACCATAGGGGGATGGAGGTTGTATACCACACATTTTAACATGGTATCAATTTATCGGAGTAGGTAGAGCCGTAGAGGCCCGTAAGTCCACACATGAGGAAGAAAATTGTTGACCTAGTAAATAAATAGAAGTGTTTCCTCTCTGATTTTAGATGAGCCAATACAAACACTTCAATGATATATCCAATATTTAGAGATCGAAATATCACGTTAAAGATTTCAAACAATGTAGTTAGTATATATATATACAAAAATGTTACCTTCTCAAAAAAAAAAAAGATTTCAAACAATGTTTTGCAATCAATTTTATATCAAAAATGATGTACAAGTAAAATTTAATAGTTATCCAAATGTGAGGGTTATAGAGGTAAAGTGTAATTACTCTGATTCTATCATTCTTTTTGCTTCTATCACAGAGAAGAAGTGTTGCTCAAGTGCCAATTTTATGTCTATTCCAGTCTTCCTTTGTCCCTTTCTCTTCCCCCTTTTGAAGAGATTACTGGAATGGGAGGGCAGAATAGATCAACCTAATCAAATCATATGTAGAGACTGAAATGTCGTTCCTAATTCCTATAAAAAGGTTTCTCTTTGCCTATTCCTAGCTCCGATATTTTTTCATCATCCTGTCTTTCACTTTAGGGCAAAACCACAAAAGATCCTATTCAAATTAATCCAGAAGATTATACTCCAACTAAAGGGACACCAATAAAGCAGGCGGTCCGGTCGCTCTTTGTGACATGTTGACTAGTCTAAAAGCTTAAGTTGTTAGAGAGAGCACACTTTAGAAGGGTTTAAATTACCCCTAAGGTATCGGGTACGTCTTAAATATACCTTTCGTCCACCTATCCGCCCCTCAAAACCCCTTCTGTTAATTTTTGTCCCAAAAATGACCTCTCGCCAAGCAGAATAATAACTTGACACAATAGTGTAAACGTGGCTCTCAATCATTGGTCCACGTGGACCATAATAATCAAAATAGACCCAACCCGCCCGTTAAACTGAACCTGCCCCGAATTTTTAATAAGCCCTCCCCACAGATGAAGAAATTTTCTTCTAATTAGGTTCTTAATTCATCCTCTTCTTTCTCCCAATTAGGCAGTACAATATGAACCCCCGGATGAATTCAAACAAAATCAGATATAGCAACGATTCAACAGATGGGTTTCGACAAATCTAAAGTCATCTTTTGAGGAGGTTGGTAGAGAAGCACAGGGACAAGAAAAGGAACTTACATATGGTATTCATTGACCTAGAAAAGGCCTACGACAAAGTCTCAAGGGAGGTTTTGTGGAAATTCTTGAAGTTTAAAGGTGTATATGTGTCATACAAGAGAGCGATTAAGGATATGTATACTGGAGCCAAGAACCGAGTGAGGACGGTAGGATGAGACTCAGACCACTTCCCAGTCAAAATAGGGCTGCATCAGAAATCGTTTTTATTTGCTATGCTGATGGATGAATTGACATGGAGTATTCAAGGAGAGGTATCATGGTGTATGTTATTCGAAGATGACATAGTCTTTGTTGACGAGACGCGTAGCAAAGTTAATGATAAGCTGGAGGTTTGGAGACAAGACTCTGAATCTAAATGTTTCAAGCTGAGCAAGACGAAAACAGAGTATATGGATTGCAAAGTTAGCGATGCACTTCAGGAGTCGGGCGTGGAACTGACGCTTGATACGCAAGTCACCCCCAAAAAAGGAAGCTTTGAGTATCTTGGCTCAATTCTCCAAGGCAGTGTTTTTGAGAGCGAGAAGCAAAAAAAAAAAAAAAAAAAAGGCGACAAGGGCCCCTACCGCTTTAAGCGAGAAGCGTAGTTTAAAAAAAATCAATAAAACAACTAATTAAACAAACACTCACAACAGTAAATATTTTATAAACCAATCTTTCAAACTTTTTGATGAAGCCATTTAATAACGGTTATTAGGGCAAAGAAAGAGAAGCCATTAATCAATTTATAATTTGATTTTCAATAATAAAAGAGAGAAAGAAGAGAAAAACAAAAGGTTTATAAGCAACTGGAAAAAACGAAAGAGAGTTAAAATCTATCTTTATAAGCTGCTGGAAAAGATAAAGATACAAGGGGAAAAAAGAGCTGCCAGCTAAAAACCTAGCAACAAAGAAGGAAAAAAGAAGAAAAAGAAGAAGATCCCTACGCAGTGATAAAGTCGATTGAGCTGATGAACAGATGAATTCAATAAGTCACTTTTTTTTTTTTTTGAAACAGAGACAAAGCAATCGCTTTTCGCTTCTCCCCATGAAACGGTCGCTTCATTAACTTTGCTTTGCTTGACACCCTTGAACCGAGCACTTTTCACAACACTGCTTCAAGGTAATGGACAAATTGACAATGATGTCACACATTGTATAGGACCAGGTTGGATGAGGTGGAGGCTTGCTTTTGGTGTCCTATGCGATAAAAAAGTGCCACCTAGACTCTAGAGTGGTCGATAGACTAGCTATGTTGTATGGGGTAGAGTGTTGACCGGTCAAGAACACTCACATTCAGGAGATGACCGTAGTAAAGATGAGAATGCTTGGATGGATATGTGGGCATACTAGAATGGATAAGATTAGGAATGAGGTCGTTCGTGAAAGGTAGGAGTGACCTTAGTGGTGGTGGACAAAGTGCGAGAAGCGAGGCTCCGATGGTTCGAACATGTGAGAATGAGCACAGATGCTCCAGTGAAGAGGTGCGAGGGGTTAGCAGTGTTAGATCTTCGAAGAGGTAGAGGTAGAACGAAGAAGAATTGGGGCGAGGTGAATAGACAGGATATGGCCCACCTTCATATCACCAAGGACATGGCCCTAGATAGGAAAGTGTGGACGCCGAGAATTAGGGTAGAAGATTAGATAGTAATCGAGCAATATCGGTATTACTAGCATTTATATTATTCTTATAAATACTAGTTCTATTGTTTTCTGCGTCTTTAATGTTATTGGTGTTTGTTCACCTTGGTTATCGTAGTTTCTACGCCAGTATCTCCTTTATCATGATATTTTCATCTTGTATTTTTCAAACATGTATTCAATTACTGTTCTTTAGTCGAGGGTTTATCGGAAACACACCTTAAAGGTGTGCGTACATCTCACGCTCCTCAGACCTAATAGTGGAATTACACTAGCTATGTTGTTGTTGTAACTTGAAGACTGAATATTCTTTAATGTGCTCGCTCAAATCCAACTTGAAGGCAATGTTTGATTGGAAACAAGCAACAACTACGAATTAGCTTTATCAAAGTTTCAGCTCAAATTTGAGATTTTTATCATCAAACAATGCAGATCTTTAAGTTTTTAAAATAAAAATAACTCAACCTAAAGTGAGTTCTATTTGAGGGTTTTTGATAAATGGTGAATTTGATGGGTTTTGATAAATCCTCCCGTTAGTAATTTATTTTTTCAAAAAATTAATCGATTGAAATTAGAATGATGGCCATATATATGGATAAATTTGACATATGAAGAAGATAAAGCCTAGGGGTGGGGGCTTATTAAAGCTGGCGATATAGGTTAACTTATTAATTGGGTTAGTCTTTCGATCGGGTATATTTGTTGGGCTTGTTTAGAATAAGGTTGGCCGCGTGGACCAATTAAAAGGCGACATGAAATTAAAAATAGGGACCCATATTATCCCGTTAGGCGAGAAGGCATTGACAGAAATTAGGAGTAGGGGTTTTCAGGGGCGGTTAGGTGGATACCCAATACGTTAAGGGTAATTTAAACCCTTTTCCGTTTAATTAATTATACATCAACACGCCCCATCACGTGCGAGTTTGATTCTTTTTCTTGAGCCACGCACGTGGAAACTCATTTTTGATAACGGGTGGCGAAATTGAACCCAGGACCTCTGCTTGCTCTGATACCATGTTAAACTGTATGATCGTCTCATCTAAAAGTTCAATTTGTTAAAGAGCACACTTTTATTTAATTAATTATATTATCAACACTTTCTTTAATAGACTTACCTATGACTACTAGTCAACATGTCAATCAGGCGGTCAGGTCGTTCTTTGTGTTTGTTTGCATACACATTAATAGCTGCCCCCAAAACCTGAAAAATCAAAAGAGTTCATTAAATACGACATCAGCTCATCAGAAACTAGTTAAATAGAAACTATAGCAGTTCAAAAACAAGTGTAGATAGAAGTAATACTATAATTTAAAATCAGATTTCATCATTGGGAAAAAAAATAATAGATACCATTAACCTTTGGTTTCTTGGGATGTTCTTGCACATTTTTATAGTTGACTAGACTAATTTTAGAATAATGACCTCAGAACTCTTCTATCAAGATAGTCCAATCTAAACACGAGATTAATTACCAATAGTAGCTGAATGAATGATAGAACTGCCAGAGGGGGTTATCAATTTCCTACATTTAGCACTTTATCCAACTTAGATGACCATCTAACAATCATGAAGCATAAGAATGTTGAAACAGGTTATATTGCTGGTGCTAGCTAAACCTGTTATAAAATATAGTCGCACTGGGAGTGGAGCATATTTGATATATGTCAATCCAAATAATAAATAAAGGAGCGCATTAAATATGGCCCCCCTCCTCACTTTATTATTCCTGAACCACCCAAATATGAGCATTCCTTAAGAAATTAGTTTTAAAAAAGAAAAAGGAAAAAACAGGTCATCATCTGTTGCGTTATAGAAACACACACATTGATGACAAAACGACATTCAAAAAATTACCTGGTCCCAATCATCATCATCAATGGTGCGTTTAATGTTCCTAAAGAACTCTGTCAGTTGGCTTCCCCTCTTTCTCTCAGCAAGTGATGCAGCAACACCAGCATATATGTCAACAGCTGGAATAGTTGAGCATAAACCGATGGTAAGTTCTAACAGAGGAGCATGTCTTGGAGAACTACTGAAGAATATTGGACGTGAAAAACTACCTGGAAGGTTGAACTCATGGATCACCTGGAAAGCCAAGTCGAAGTTCCTCTCCACAAGAGTCTCTGCAATTTCACACCTCCTCCTGCATTTAAACAATCACAAATTTTCAAGCCCTAGCAACAGATAAACGACCCGACAAAGTTGTCCATATTATCAAGTCACGAGGAATAATGGTGGCGATGTCAAAGTCATGGGAACTATTATTGTTATACGTTAGTATATATCTAAGTTATTAATATAATATATTCTTCCCAATTCCAGAATATTTAATAATTAAAAATGTTGGCCTTTATACAACTCTTCATGTTGTAACTTCCTTTATTTCATGTAGTCTAAAATTTTCATTACCTCATATGTAGCCTAAGCTTATGTTAATTCAACATTCTATTTAAAAAAAAAAAAAAAAAATCACTTGTATTCCCTTAGTACATGGTATCAGAGCCTCAATGATCTTGAGAGGAAACCTAAACAACTCCGGATATTGGTGGCAACCTAATACAAAATGCACGACCGAAGTTTTCCCCTTGTCATAATTTTACCATTCTTTATCTTTCTGGTGACCATTATGGCACTGCCTATTCCGGCAAATTTCTGAGCAAAACATATTTCAAAACTTCTTTTTCTTGATAGTATCAGAGACTGGGCATTGAATCCCTATGCTGAACATTGGCTTTTTGATTAATGTCCCAGAAAAGTCTTCTCCTCTTCTTTCATGTTGTTTTTTTAATTTATATATAGCCTAAATTCCTATATAAGGAGTTTTCCTATATTGTTCAGCACGCTATCCAAAAAAAAAAACCCTTATTTTCTCCTCTTATATTTTGGTGAAGGTTATCTACTTTGTGTATACCACTTGCACAGCGGGACTTAGATATGAGAGCATCAATAAGTTATTACTTACACGAAAAAAGGAAAATGCACATAAATGCTAATTTGTTGCTATAAAGAAAACCAAAACATAGAACATAAATGACCAAAACGGTTCAAATAATTCAGTGGCGGACCTAGGATTTTAAAGTCGTGGGTGCTCAATTGCTATTACTCTAGAGTGGTATATCCTAAAATAGGTGCTCACTTAATAAATTTGTGTGTTATTACTAATTTCTAATATAGAAATATAGGTCCTCGAGCACAATGGGTGCTCGAGCACACAATACCATACGCGTAGGTCCGTCAATGTTTAATATTAACTGGAAGCATTTCTGATCACCCCATCAAGGAGGGGAAAACCTCCACGGATTCATTCCTTTTCCTTGTGTGCAGCTGGGGAGAGATGGCAAAATAGTTCTTGATTTTTGTAGCCAAAAGTGCTTAGTTTGAATAGTTTAGATAGGCTGACCATGAGACAAAGGAGAACAGAAATAAAACCTAAATTACTCACCTAAAAGTTTCAGGATCATTTGGATTCCCGAAAAGGGAATGCTTCCATTGTGGTCCTTCTGCATCATTAAAGCATTTGACAACATCTATCTGCGAATCAAGAAGCATGAACAATTAAAAACTCAAGAAAGACGTGAAGCAACTTGAGCATTGAAATCCTTATCGAGATTAATATCCTATGCTACTGGAATCCAACACAAGTTCATAGCAAACTAAAAGGGAAATCTTCTAGTGAGCCAACTCTTGGATAACAGATAAGAAGTCAAGGTCCTGAAAACAGATAGCAAATGAAAAGAAGCAACAGGGATATGCACCTAAAACCCACTGCATTTGACTGATGGTGAACATATATTCAAAGTCAATATACTGGCATGCCTGGCATACCTGAATAGCAACTCTAGCAGAAAATTTGACAAGTCCTTCTTCAGTTAGCTTCTCAGAGGCACTTTTTCCTCGGATGCCCTTGGTAATGAGCTTAGTAGACTCTCCTGCTTTATGTCGTGCTGTCAAGCCTTCCTCAAAGTGCATCTATATTACAAATGAAGGACAATCAGATCACACGGTAGTAGCTTATACAAGTTAGTAACTAAAATCACACAGAAGGTGAAAGAATTTAAGATTCACAAGGAAGAAGCACTTTGACATAAAAGATGAAAGCAATGCTTAGCATAATAAAGGAGAGAGGATCAAAAGATGCAAACAAAGAATATGGAAACAGCATGCCTACTAACAATGCAATAGACAAAGGGCAAAAGAGAACAATTTGTTATAATTCACAAGTAGAAGAAAAATGTTTCCAAAGCAATTGAGATGCCAGTGAACTGTCACGTTGTGAATATCCTGTGACATCTAGATCAAGCATCAGTTATCTCAATCTACTTACCCATGCATATATTCAGATATATTGGTTATGATATCTATAAATACCATAATCAATATTGAGAAGATATGGTCCTTTGGCCTAACTCAAGGAGGGAGGATTACCCAAGACCTAAGGTGGCCATAAACCAATCCAACAACCAATGTGGGACTCGACACTCTCCCACATGCCCATGACTGGACATAGGGAGTGTGGATAACATAAGACTGGGCCAACGTTGAGAAACACAACAATAGGAATCGATGGGTTTGGCTCTGATACCATATGAAAGGAAAGTTAAAGTCCCACTCAAAATCGCTTGCTTTACGTGGCTGCTGTGCAAGGAAGCAGTCCTAACTCAAGACAACCTCATCAAGAGAGGCTTTCATTTATGCTCAAGATGCTATTTATGTGGAGCAGAGGCTGAGACAATCAATCATCTCTTTTTGCATTGCAGCATAACAGACCAGTTATGGAGGATTTCTATCAATTTGAAAGGACTCGTGTGGGTAATGCCTAGGGTATTGCTGGAACAAGATTAGTAATACTTCCCATCACAGAGAGAGAAGGAAGATTGTTCCCAGCTTGCATTTGGTGGTCAGTTTGGAGAGAGAGAAACCAAAGAGCTTTGAAGACAAGTACAGCACCACGTGAAGATGCAATGTTTAGCCCTCTTTTATTTTTGATGTAAACTAGAGTACATGGAAGATCACGAATCCTTTATTGATGTCTAAGGATCCTTGTAACAGATTAAGGATTAGGAATCTCCCATACTCATTCTTGTAATTATGAATGATGTTGAAAAATTGCCTAGTTACTGCAAGAAAGAGTCAACAACTTTGCTGAATGTTTTCCTGTTTTTTTAGCTATTTCAGTAGTGTTTACTTAGTTGCTGGTTTTTAAGAATCTGTTTAGATATTTAGCACTTTGTTGATCATGGAATCATGTGCAAACTAGTTGCTTAATTATAGGTTTATGGTTGAGCTTTTCTCTGTATTTAAACAGCTTTTTTCTTAATGAAAGATATTATCTTTTCACCAGCAAATACTTATCTTTGTTTCAGTTTTAACTTCAGTTGTTACAGCTTAATATTCCAACAAATTGGTATCAAGAGCTCTCTTCTTGAGGGACCTGTGATTGAGGGAAAATAATTTTTTTTTTTTTTCTTCCATGGATTCAGAAACTCCTTTTACTTCACTTGCACCACCAGTCTTTAATGGTGAAGGCTATCATGTCTGGGCAGCAAGGATGGAGGCGCATATGGAGGCAAATGATCTCTGGGAAGCTGTTGAGGACTACGAAGTTCCTGCCTTGCCTGCAAATCCTACCATGGCGCAGATAAAGAATCACAAGGAGAAGAAAACAAGAAAGTCAAAGGCTAGAGCTACGTTATTTGCTGCAGTCTCAACTGAAATCTTTGTCAGGATTATGACAATGAAATCAGCATTTAAGGTTTGGAATTTCCTAAAGGAAGAATACGAAGGAGATGAAAGGATGAAGGGAATGTGTATTCTCAACCTAATTCGAGAATTCAAACTTCAGAAGATGAAGGATTCAGAGACGGTCAAGGAGTACTCTGACAAATTACTCAACATTGCCAACAAAGTAAGATTACTTGGCTCTGAATTTCCTGACTCTAGATTAGTTCAAAAAATTCTTGTAACAGTCCCTGAAAGGTTTGAAGCGAGTATTTCTTCGCTAGAAAATACTAAGGATCTGTCAACAATTAGCTTGGCGGAGTTATTGAATGCTTTGCAGGCACAAGAACAGAGAAGGCTTATGAGGTCTGAAGGGTTTGTTGAGGGTGCACTACCTGCAAAAGTTCATTCAAATTCAGGAGACAAAGGAAAGAAAAAGTTCAACAAGAAAGAAAATTCAGGTACTGATTCTTCTAAGTTCAATAAGAGAACAAAATCTGATTTTTCTCCTTGCAAGCATTGTGGAAAGAAAGGTCATTCACCGTTCAAGTGCTGGAGAAAGCCAGATCAGCAGTGTGAGAAATGTCAAAAGATGGGACACCATCAAAATATTTGTAAAAACAACATTCAGCAGAAAAATATTGCACAGGTAGCGGATCAGGAAGAGGAGGAGCAACTCTTTGTAGCAACCTGTTTTGCAACTAGCGGATCAAGTGACAAGTGGCTTATCGACAGTGGTTGCACAAACCACATGACATTTGATCGTAATTTGTTCAAGGAACTGGATACTACAGTAATTTCCAAGGTACAAATTGGCAATGAAGATTATATTGTTGTGGAAGGCAAAGGCACTGTAGCAATTAGGAGCTCCTCAGGTACAAAGCTAATCAAAGATGTGTTTTTTGTACCTAATATAAGTCAAAATTTGTTAAGTGTTGGCCAGCTACTTGAGAAAGGTTTCAAAGTTGTATTTGAAACCAATCAGTGTCAAATCAAGGATGCAGAAGGTAACGATGTATTCAAAGTAATGATGAAAGGAAAGAGCTTTACACTGGATCCTTTAGAGCAGGTGCAAAAGGCCTATTCTGCAATTAAGATCAATGCTGAAATTTGGCACAAAAGGCTGGGACATTTCAATCATGCTGCTGTAATAAACTTACAGAAGAAAGATATGGTTCAGGGGCTACCTCACCTTGAAGTTGATTTACCAAATTGCAAAATTTGCCAATTTGGTAAGCAAGCAAGGCTTCCCTTCAAGCAAGCAACCTGGAGAGCTACTGAAAAGCTGCAGTTAATCCACACAGATCTGGCTGGACCTATCAAAACTCCGTCACTTAATGGGAGTAAGTATTACATAGTTTTTATTGATGACTATACCAGGATGTGTTGGATTTACTTTCTCAGGTTCAAATCCGAGGTTGCTAGCCTATTTATGGGTTTCAAACAGTGGATTGAAACTCAAAGTGGCTATAAGATTCAAGCTCTAAGGTCTGATAATGGCAAGGAGTACACATCTGATCAATTCAACGCATTTTGTGAAGAAGCTGGGATTGAACATCAACTCACTGCTCCATATACTCCACAACAAAATGGAGTTAGTGAGCGGAAGAACCGTACTATAATGGAGATGGCTCGATGTTTGTTGTATGAGAAGTGCTTGCCAAGAGTACTGGGCAGAAGCTGCACATACTTCAGTCTTTTTACTCAACAGACTTCCAACAAAAGCAGTGGAAGGAAAGACACCATTTGAAGTCTGGTATGGTTATAAACCTTCTTTGAAAAATCTCAAAGTGTTTGGATGTTTGTGCTTTACTTATGTGCCACAGAGAAAAAGGGATAAGCTGGATGAAAAGGCGGAAGCTGGAATCTTTGTTGGTTATAGCACAGTTTCCAAGGCTTATCGAATTTTCCAGCCACATACAAAGAAAATTCTAGTAAGTCGGGATGTGCATTTCATGGAGGATAAACAATGGATCTGGAAAGAAACACAACCAATAACAATTCCAGATTTAAGCACAAAGCTTGAGCTGAAAGAAGATGAATTGGTGGATGATGTCCCAGTAACAGGCACAAGAGGCACCACACTTCTCTCTGATATCTATCAGAGATGCAATGTGGCTATTCTTGAACCTGCAGATTTTCAGGAAGCAGAAAATGACCCAAAATGGAAGGCTGTAATGGAGGAAGAACTAGTCATGATTGAGAAGAATCAAACATGGCAACTTGTGAGACGACCTGAAGGCAGGAAATTTATAGGGGTGAAGTGGATTTTTAGAACCAAGCTGAATGCAGATGGTACTATAAACAAGCACAAAGCCAGACTTGTCGTAAAAGGGTATGCTCAAACCTTTGGTATTGATTTTTCTGACACATTTGCTCCTGTTGCTAGACTAGAAACCATCAGATTATTGTTGGCTATAGCTGCACAAAAGGGTTGGAAAGTGTTCCAACTAAACATTAAATCTGCATTCTTGAATGGCTTCCTTGAGGAGGAAATTTATGTTGAACAACCTGAAGGATTTGTACTCAAAGGGCATGAAGATGAAGTGTATAAGCTCAAGAAAGCTTTGTATGGACTGAAACAGGCGCCCCGAGCCTGGTACAGCAGAATTGATGAGCATTTGTTGCAGCTGGGCTTTCGTAAAAGCTTTAGTGAAGCTACTCTCTACATTAAAGGTGATGACATCAATTTTATTATTGTTTCACTATATGTAGATGACTTGCTAGTTACAGGAAGCAATGATGAACTTGTTAAGAAGTTCAAAGAAGATATGATGCATACTTTTGAGATGACCTGGGAAAATGTATTATTTTCTGGGAATGGAAATCAAGCAAAAGCAAAATGAAGTTTTCATCTGTCAAAAGAAGTATGCAAAGGAGATTTTGAAAAAGTTCAGAATGGAAAATTGCAAAAAGATAGCTACTCCAATGTGTCCAAAAGAGAAGCTGAGTAAGAATGATCAAGCTGAAAAAGTTGATGAAACTCTTTACAGAAGTATGGTTGGTTGTCTTATGTATCTTACAGCAACTAGACCTGATATTTTGTATGCTGTAAGTCTTCCGTCCAGATTCACTAATTGTGCAACTAACACTCATTTTAGAGCAGCTAAAAGGGTGATGAGATATGTTAAAGGAACACTGAATTTTGGAATCAAGTTCTATGCAAATCAGAAGTACGTGTTGCAAGGGTATTCTGATAGTGACTGGGCTGGTTCTTCTGATGATATGAAAAGTACTTCTGGTTATTGTTTTACTCTTGGTTCAGCAGTATTTTCTTGGTGTTCTAAAAAGCAAGAGATTGTTGCACAATTTACCGCTGAAGCTGAGTTCATTGCAGCAACAGCAGCTGCAAATCAAGCCTTATGGCTTAGAAAAGTGTTGCTTGATCTCAACTTAAAGCAGGAGGAGTGCACAGAGGTGTTTGTGGATAACCAAGCAGCTATCGCTATCTCAAATAATCCTATTTTTCATGGGAAAACCAAGCATTTCGATATCAAATTGTTCTTTCTCAGAGAAGTGCAGAAGGAAGGATCTGTTGCATTAAAGTACTGCAAGACTGATCTTCAACTAGCAGATATATTCACCAAAGCTTTGCCAAGGAGCAAATTTGAATTTCTCAGAGAAAGACTTGGAATTTGCAGCAACTACAGCAAGGAGGAGTGTTGAAAAATTGCCTTAATTACTGCAAGAAAGAGTCAACATCTTTGCTGAATGTTTTCCTGTTTTTTAGCTATTTCAGTTGTGTTTACTTAGTTGCTGGTTTTTAGGAATCTGTTTAGATATTTAGCACTTTGTTGATCATGGAATCATGTGCAAACTAGTTGCTTAATTATAGGTTTATGGTTGAGCTTTTCTCTGTATTTAAACAGCTTTTTTCTTAATGAAAGATATTATCTTTTCACCAGCAAATACATATCTTTATTTCAGTTTTAACTTCAATTGTTACAGCTAAATATTCCAACAAATGACTATACTGTCTTAAGACAGTTAGTATATATATACAAAAATGTTAACTTCTAAGAAAGCAAGATAAAGAAAGGGAAGACAAATTGAAAGAGAAAACTGCTTGATTATTCCAAGCTACTGGGTTTGAATAGTGAATTTCATCGAATGGACTAGTTTTATACTGGCTGCCTGCCAGCCTAGTGCAACATGTCTTAAAATAGGAAGGAAAATATTATTACTACCTAATTGTAGGAAAAATTCAACCTACTAATTATGACTAATCTTAATCGATACACCATATCATATAAAATATTCTTTAAAATATACTTTTTTTATACATGTGTCCTTTCTATATTTATAAACTACAGATACAAATAAGATTACACATATAAGATTAACATTTTCTAAAGAAGCATTAATAAGACCAAATCACTAATATTAATTTATCTAATATAATACTCCCTCCATCCCAATTTATGTGGCACCATTTGACCGGGTACGGAGTTTAAGAAAATAGAGGTTGACCTTGTTAAATATCAATTTTACTCTTGAAAAAGTAAGAGAGAGAAGATTTGAGTAATAAAAAAGTTGTTGGTAGGTTTAAAAGTATGTAGGGCCCAACAAGGGTAAAATAGAGATGATGCATTAAATAGTTGTCAAATAAGGAAAGGTGCCACTTATTTTGGGACAAACAAAAAAGGAAATGGTGCCACATAAATTGGGACGGAGGGAGTAATAATTATATTCTAATTAATATAGTTTACCTAAAAATATAAAAGTAACTTGGGACATTAAATTAAAAGGGACGTTTGAGTCTCATATGTTAGAGAATAGGATACTAGTTTTAAGAATGTGGTAAAAAGGACATTCTTTTTAATTAGTATTAATGAGAGAGGAATCAAATTTTCCGAGCAGTTCCATTTGGATCCCTAGGGTGCCTAGGAAGGTGTGTTTCTTTGTGTGGTTGGAAGCGAGGGGAGTGATTCTGACAGCGGAGAACTTAAGGAAGCGAGGGATAAATTATGTGAGTTGATGTTTCATGTGTAGATGCTCTGGAGATGATGTGAACCACCTCTTGTTACATTGTCCTATAGCCTCACAATTGTGGGGAGTAGTGCTCAGATGGTTTGGAGTTAATTGGGTGATGCCGGCTACTGTGAAGGAGACGATGTATAGTTGGGCCTTCAGAAAGAGGAAGAGGAGATTGAGAGCATGGAACGTAGCTCCATTAGCAATTATGTGGGTTATTTGGAAAGAGAGAAATATGAGAGCTTTTGAAGGGATTGAGAGTACTTTTGCTAGGATGCATAGTAGTCTTTTGTTTCTCATTTCCTTTTGGTGTACCCATGAGGTTCCAACGTGTATAGATGATTGGGTTTCTTTCGTAGAGAACCATTTAATGTAGGTTCTCTACCTTTTGGTATACATCTTGTATATGGGTTTTTTTCCCCTTCACTATTAATAAAATTATTTACGTTATCAAAAAAAAATGACATAAAACTTTAAAAGCCCTAAAAAATTTCATATTTAAACTAACCCCCCTCCTCTTTTTATTATATTTTTTAATTTTTTTAATTTTTTGAATGACAAGGGAACCCGCGGCCGCTACCATTGGTGCGCTCTGGGTAAACTCCGCTCCTAATGCAAACCCCCTCTTCCTCCTCCCACTCTTCTCCCCCTTCCCCTTCCTCCACCTCCTTTCCGCATCTTCCCCATCCTCCGGCACCTCCCCCTCCTCCTCGTTGTTTGAACTAAACACTGAAGAGTTGTTTAAACAACAGAAAATTGTTTAAACAATCCGAGAGTTGTTTAAACAATTCTCGGTTGTTTTTGACGGGCTGCAGAATCTCTCCAGTGTTTCCAAAAAACAAAAACAAATCATAAAGTTTCTCCATAAATCTTTACAACAAATGCAAAAGCAATGAACAAAAGTGGGTTAAAAGTGGGAACGAAGAAGAGCAGTTGAGAAGGAGGATGAGAAGAGACCGAAGATGAAAGTTTAAAATTTGAAATATAAAATTAAATTTCAAATTTCGGATATCTAGACTTGCCCCCAATAATTTAGAAATTATAATCAGATCCCCAACAAAGGCTCTTTATACTCATTCTTCTCAAGTAATTTAAAGGACACAACAATATAAATTTGCAGATAATAGAAAATACATATATACTTCCTCTGTCCCAATCTATGTGAGTTGTTTGACTTTGGGATGTGATAGCAAGTGGGTTTCCCTTGTGCAATGCGTTCCAAAGAAATGGGAGATGACCATAGTGAAGAATGAGAAATGGGAGTTTATTGCACGACGTTTAAGAAAGAAAGACAGACTATTGAAGTGTGTGGTCTAAAACAAGTCATAAACATTTGTGTAGCTAAAAATCATCTCATTAAGGTAGAACGGGAAGTGTAAAGTTAAATTGTTTCTAAATATAGAAAGATCTCATTCTCTTTTAAACATACTAAAAAGGAAAGTGCATATAAATTGGTACATAGCGAAGAATATATTTGACCAAGCAACAAAGTTGTTCGTCTAAAACAACAACAACAACATACCCAATGTAATCCCACAAGTAGGGTCTGGGGAGGGTGAGATGTACGCAGACATTATCCCCACCAAGGTGGAGAGGCTGTTTCCGATAGACCCATTGTTCGTCTAAAAGAGTTTTTACTATTATCTTCTAATAAGAGCTAATATTAACCAATCTTTTATAACAGCAATTCGATGTCATGAGGGAGCCTAATAAGGTCTTTCTCGAAAGAGAAAAGCATCAATAACATAAGAGAATAACTTAAGTGAGCTTTCTTGCGATCACCAAAAATTCCAAACAAATTACTAAATCATACTTTGAAATCGTTTCTGCTATATCAACTGTTCTTTAACTGTTACATAATTATAGGGACGGTGATAATTAGGGGTAACAAAATTACCCCATAACATATGACCTGCCCAAAATAACAGGGGTGACAAAATTAGACCTTCAAAATATGACCAGTCGAGGTCGCATTTTCATAGTGAATCAATTTGGGTGCAACCCAGGTCAGCCCACCTGAAAGTTGGGCTGATTTGGGCTAGTCATGTAGTCGATATTTCCCATAAGAAAACTTGTCAAGATATTTTTTAAAAGGAAGCTTTTTTGTTTGATATGTTAGATAGTCATAATAAAGAGAAAAATTTTGTTAGTTTGTTTGATACTTTAAAAAAAAAAAAAAACACACACACACACACAGAGAAAGAAAGAAATTAAAACGGACTGACCTTGGCATTCTCCAAGTGTCTTATAGCTTCTTCTTGAGAAGAAGAGTTCATAAACAATTGTATACAACAAAGCCCAGCTGCCACATGATCCTTCTTTATCACCTGATCATCAAGCAATTTTCAAATACACAAGGAGGACATAAGGCATCACAATAGGAACAAATGGAAGCAAATTGACTAAGGCAACCTATCGAGAATATATTCAAAGACTTGAAAACCCTCCATTGCAATCCAGCAGATAGCAATTAACACATGAAAAGGCAGGCAGGGGATCTCTGAATTTTCAAGGATACTGAAATATCTATAGCATTTTCTTCGGAACTTTACTCTTTAAGACAATGAAATTGAGTTAGGAAAAGAGAATAAGGTAAAGTAGATATAAAATAAGAGAAACATAGCCATGCCTTTTGGGGAAACAGAAAGATCAGGCATCTTGAGTTTTACCAGTAAACATGAATTTAAAAACCAGCTATACAGTGATGAAGTTGTACATGAAAACTGAAGAAATTACAAATATCTTTCTTACAATTCTGGACCTAAGCTTGTGCGAAGACCGAGATTGTCGTTTCATGGCATTTACCATAGATTTGTGGGCCAATAGATGGACAAAATTTGCTCAATTAGAAGCTAGCGGAACCAGGGGGGTATTGTACTAATATGGGACTCTAGAGTATGGGAGGGTGAAATCAGCAGCCTAGGTTCCTATTCCATAACATGCAAATTCACAGGGAAAACTCAGGATTTTTCATGGCATTTATCCAGCATTTATGCACCAAATGATCGGAAGGAGAGAGAGGAGCTGTGGTGGGAAATAGGTGCAGCTAGGGGTCTTTTCAATGGCCCTTGGGTGGTGTGTGGGACCACATGGATCAATTGGATCACATTTTGCATCAGCACAGAAAAATACTCCATACTGATAAATGGTTCACCTGCTGGCTTCTTTTCCTCTCAGAGAGGACTGAGACAGGGTGATCCCTTGTCACCCTTTTTGTTCATCATAGCCATGGAAGGCTTGAATGACATGCTGAAAACTGCTCGAGTCAATAATTGGATCAGGGGTTTCAATGTTTCTTCTAGATCAGCACCCAACCTAGAAATCACACACCTCCAATATGCAGATGACACTTTAATATTCTGTGATGCAAACAAAGGACAACTGAAGATATTGAGGGTGATCTTTATCCTCTTCGAAGCCATATCTGGATTGCACATCAATTGGAGCAAGAGTTATCTATACCCAGTCAATGAGGTTGAGAACCTTCAGGAACTTGCTGATCTTCTTGGAGGTAGAATTGGAGAACTACCCACAGTATACCTTGGAATGCCCTTGGGAGCCAAAAGCAAATCCAAAGAGATATGGAATGGTGTACTAGAGAAATGTGAAAAGAAGTTAACCAACTGGAAAAGCCAATATCTTTCCCTAGGAGGTAGACTTACTCTCATTAATAGTGTTCTTGATGCACTACCAACATATATGATGTCACTATTCCCTATTCCAGTTAATATCGTAAAGAGATTAGATGTCTTGAGAAGAAATTTCCTCTGGCAAGGTAACAGTGACACTAAAAAATTGCATTTAGTCAAATGGGATTCTTTGACTCTATGCAAGAAGGAGGGGGGCCTGGGAATCAGACAATTGAGAGTTCAGAATCATAGTTTAATGATGAAATGGCTATGGAGATTTACTTCTCATGAAAGTGCTCTATGGAAGGATGTAATCAGGGTGAAATATGGTATGGGTGGGAAGTGGACAACCAACCCCATTAGTTCTCCTCATGGGGTCAGTTTGTGGAAATCCATCAGGAATCTTTGGCCCAGACTCTTGAACAAATCCAGATTCAAAGCAGGGAATGGAGTGAAAATCTCATTCTGGGAAGATAAATGGTTGGGCGACACACCATTGAAACAATTATTCCCAGATATCTACAACTTGAATTTGCAACAAGGAGAAACTGTTAGTGAGGTATGGTCGAATCAAGGGTGGAATCTGAGTTATAGAAGGCTACTAAATGATTGGGAAATAGACAGAATCACAGAGCTTTATAGCACTCTTGAGCAGTTCAAAGGGACAACCACTTATGAAGACTCAATGTTTTGGCAAGCGGATAGGCAAGGAAGATTCTCAGTTAAGTCAGTCTATAAAGAGTTCAACACATCTAACAATCAGATAGACTCCTGGCCCTGGAAACATATTTGGAAAGTTAAAGTCCCTCTCAAAGTTTCTTGCTTTTCATGGCTGCTGTCCAAAGAAGCTGTCCTCACTCAGGACAATCTCACAAAAAGGGGCTTTCACATATGCTCCAGATGCTACTTATGTGGAGAAGAGGGAGAGACAATTAACCATCTTTTTTTGCATTGCAACATAACCGCTCAGTTATGGAGGATTTTCATTAATTTGAAAGGGATCATGTGGGTAATGCCTAGGGGAATACTTGAAGTTCTAGGGTGTTGGAACAAATGTAGTAACACCTCCCGTCACAAAGAGAGATGGAAGATTGTCCCTGCTTGCATCTGGTGGTCAATTTGGAAAGAAAGAAATCAAAGATGCTTCGAAGACAAGTGCAGCACCATCCAAAACTTGAAGATACAGTGTTTAGCCCTTTACTATTTTTGGTGTAAACAAGAGTATATGGAAGATCATGAAGCTCTAATTGATGTCTTAGGTTCCTTGTAACAGATTAGGATCTGTAATCTGATATAGTCCTCTGTAACAATGAATGACTGTATTATCCTTGATACAGTTATTATATATATATACACAAAACTTGTTACCTTCACAAAAAAAAAAATTGTGAAACCAGCTCTCTAGGAGAGGAGCTAAACATGAAATCTAAAGAAATTAGGAGAAATGTTTTTTATTAGGTAAAGAGCTGAAGCTTTTCTTAAAAACTGATACAGCCTACTAAGTCGGAGCCGAGAGGCAGTCCACCCTTAGTCAAGCTTTCATCAAGTGTATCTGATGAAATGGATGTATTTCACTAGCCCTATAATATTTTTTAATCTCCATCAACCTAGTCCTATAAATCCAGAGGTACATGCACAGAAAGTTAACATCAGACTGGATGGAAAGGTAACGATTCACTTCACATTTCCATAAGAAAGACTTAGAAAAAAAGATAGTAAATCATACCTGAAACTTGTATAGATAATTGAAATGCTTGTGAGTTTCGCAATAAATACAAATGCGAGAAAGTGCTGCAGTTGTATGTTTGTTCACTGATGGATCCTGTGATGTTATATTTGAAGTTCTTTCTGACAGTACTTCCTCCAGAACAGGCATGGCTCCATAAGCAATGCACAGATCACACAATATATCAACGGTCCCATAATCTGTTGCCAAAGGATCTTGTCGTTGAGGGGAAGAAGATGAAGTGACAACACCCAAAGAAGATGGTTGAGGAGGAGGAGGAACAGAATTGGGAGGGAAAAATAGCATGCAAGCGTCCTTAAAATGGCCATGCCGGAACATGAAATCAAGCAGATATTGACGAGCATACTGCATTTTAAAGTGAAATACATCAGCTGTGCATTTTAAAGTGAAATACAACAGTTGTTACATAAATATCAAACATGCCTCGGTGCAGTACATGGAACAAATGAACAATTGCAAGATCAGTAAGCTGCAAGCTAAGTTACTCGGACTCTTCAAAATTGCCGCCGTACCCGTGTCGGATAGGATCCATGCCGGATAGGACACGGGATTCACACTAGATGTGGTCAAATAAAAATGGATACTTTGATCAAAATCCACATAAAATTGAAGATTTTTTTTTGACAAATAGACTCTCAAGATAGACATTGGAAATGAGATGTCTTCAAAATTATGCAGAAATTTATAGTCTTTTGTCTCTTTTTCATCTTTTGTCGACATTCTCGAATTTCTGATTTTATGTTTTGAGGGTAACTTTTGGGAAGACGACTTAATATAGAAAAGAAGAGATATTGGGGAAGAGGACTTCTCTAGGAAGAATCGAAATTAAGGATTATGACTTTATTTTTAGAATTTTGAAAATTTTTAGACAGATCCCCGCACCCGTATCCGTGTGCGGATCCATACCCCCGAATCTCTAAATTTAGATTTTGCCGAATCCGACCTCTAGATCCGTACCCGTGTCGGATACCCGTACCCGAGTCCGAGTAACTTAGGCTGCAAGTGCAATCCAAGAGGAAGGAATAACTCATTCAATCTCCATTAGACAATAACTCTCCCATCCGAATTATAAGAGATGCTTTCTATTTTGCAAGAGCCCAAATATCGTCCCATTTCTACTATGCTATACATAGTTTCACCAGTTTGAACATGAGATTCTATAACTAATGAGAAATTCTAGCAAGATGTTATCATTACATAGTCTCTTTAAAGATGTCAACTATGATGATTAACTTCTATAGATATACAAACTCAAAACATAACATGTTTATAAGTAACCAAAGAAAATTGAACTTGGTACGATAGCCAGCGTTTGGTATTCAGTGGGTGATACCAGAAACGGTCAAAGAACTCATGTTTAGTTGGAAATGTGGAAGACGAAAAGAAGACACGGGGCATGGGAGATTGCTCCACTAGATGTGGATCATTTGGGGAGGGAGGCATAGGAGACCTTTTAAAGGAATAGAGAAGGCTTTTGTCCATCTATGAAGCAGCCTTTTATCTTGCATTTCTTTTTTGTGCGCCCACAAGATTCCTGTTTGTATAGAATATTGGCTGTTATTTGTAGAAAACAAATTTATCTTTTAAGGTCTTCTTATTTTCTTAGTATACTTCTTGTACGCGTATTTTATTACCCTTCATTCATAAAATTTATTACTTCATCAAAATAAAAAAGGGAAAAGCGCAAAAAAAGTGCTAATACTTCTAGGAAAACTATTGTCCAGACTGACTGAACGCTCATTTAAATGTTCCAAGGGTAATAACAAAAGATCAACTTGCTACAAGTAACACTCTGATATAATACATATGCTTCAGGCATGTTTTTTTTTCCTCGAGATATACTATGGGTATAGGAACTTTTTGTTATAAGGAAAATAATTTTAGTGATTGTGTGAAAAAACTACTGGACGCAAGCAGTCAAAAGATCAAGAATCTTTTCTCTACTACTACCAACCCCCAATATTTTATATGCACTGGGGACTGCATGGATGCACCAAGAAGAAACTAGCAATGGAATGCTATTCCTCAAATGTGATCGCAAATAGAGTCCAATTGAACAACTAGAGTAAAGAATTTTACTTCTTGGAAACATATAGAATCCCAACTAAAATGAACTTTAAAAAAAAAAAAAAAAAAAGAGAGAACTTAAAAGAAGCAAATAGAGTACAATTAATAAAGGGATCTTAAAGATACAAATAGTGAATCACAAAGTGAACTTGCTCTAGGCAAAATGTGTAACTTACTTCTTGAAAATAATTGATGCACTCAAGATATCTAACACTGTCCAAGTTGCTCTTAGGTCCATCTTCAAAGAGCGCATTGTTGGAAGGATTGTCATTTGAAGCTTCTTGAGATCTCCTGGATCTCTCTGATCGTGGAAATGTGGATGGCATGTATAAGACATTGAGATAGGAATCAGCAGAAAGAGAATCATCTAAAATGGCTGGTGCACTTCGCGCCAAATGCTCATACCTAGCATTGTTGTCAGAAAACCCAAGATAAGAATTTAACCTTTGTTGAGAAGGTAAACATCCCAAGAGAGAATGAGCCAATTGAAGCATTTTTCATGTTTCTCATATATATATATATATGGTTTGGAGTTGCTCTTCCTATGGGCAAAATGTGGCAGACAGGAAGAAACTGCTGTAGAACTGCAGAGCTCAACAGCCAAGTCATTCAGAAGTTCCGTATTCTAGATGGAATTCTATGATTGCCAAATAGATACGACTACCACCATAGCTCTCCCCCAGAAGAAAAGGGGAAGACAAAAGAAAAGGGCCCAAAAAAGGTAAAACGGTTGGCTCCATGGTGTCAGCAACTGATTTTCCTCCTAAGACGTACTTTATCAACCTCTTGAAGAATAAAAAATTAACGTCGAAAATTTTGATGCTGGGTAAATTGTGGCTTTGGAAGAGTCTTCTCTTCTACTCCAGAATCTTAAGACAGTGGGTAGAGTAGCTAAAGACATTATATATCTCTTTAGAACCTTTCACAATGCCCATAGGATCCTGTAACACCATGCCGTACGTTTAACCTTATCCAATGCTTTACATGTGTACTGAAGACTTTCCCCCATATTTTGTTGAGAGGACTACAGTGGCTCAACAGGATAAAAGGTGGGCCTAGAGTAAAGAGATAAGGCTCAATGGGTTGAGGAATGAGCTTGGAGCAGAATGAGAAGGCTCAACAAGCTGAGTAGCTCTAAACAGAGTTAATTGCTTGACGGACTGAACTGAGAGAAGCAGAAAGCGGCTCACTGAAAAGCCCAGAATAATAGAGTGGGTAGAGAGAGATTGTAATGATGGGCATTAGAAAGTTTGGCTCCGATTCAACGTAAAAGAATCTGAGTGTCCAACCCTGAACTTAAAGATAATTGGGTGGAGCAGCTCAGGGCATGATCAATCCCTTAAGAAACTACTACAAATGTAGAGTATGTCTTTAACTGCATCTTATAGAAAATATAGCACTAATCATGTTGCAAACCAGCATCAGAATAACCTAAGAAGAGAATCAACCACATGCATAAAAGAGAGAAATTTTCGGTGTTTCTTACATGGACCGAACAGATGAAACATCCACTGGTGGACCTCCTTCCATGGTGCCAATAATTTCCATTATAACAGTTGAAGGATCACCCTTGTACAATTGAAGTGCTTGCCTGGACAGTGAAAACGTAAGGTAAAAGGAAATTTACAGAGATAAGATATCAAAAGTAGGTTTTATTGGTGGTTGACTGGTTGACAAAGAATAGGCAATATTATTGTTTTTACATACTTAAATTTCACACGAGCTTGTGCATAGCGCTCCATCCTAATCAGAGCATGCCCCCATGCATTCCACACAGGGAAAACATCAATCTGAGAGTAAGTTTGCCAGTTAGAATACTTCATGGTGCAAAGAGGACAATCATGCATATAAAAGGTCTTTTCTGTACTACCTTACACTTCTTGCAAGTGTAAACAGCCATACTGTATCTTTCATCTAGAATTAATCTATTCCGAAGACGCTCAGATGACTCTTTATCTGCAATATCATCAAGTGAGGCAGCTATACCAGAACCCAAAAGACTTTGCAGCAATTCAGCACGTCCTAGCCACATCTCAGCAAGTGTCAGTACTTCAGACAGCTCATCTGTCGACTGACTACCCACACTAGAGCTGCCAGCATCAGAAGATACATCATCTGCATCCCTACTTCTTTCCGAATTACTTGACAAGTCGGTGCCTCCAAAAAGCTTTCTAAGGAGGGATTTTGCAAAAAACAGGCCCTACAAGATCAAAGCTACACATATTACTGCACTAATTTCATGAATATTTTGATTTAGTCTACATTGCGTGTAGAGTAGATACCTGAACAAAAGTTTCGGTGGCATGATATGCTCGGCCAATAGTTTCCATAGTTGCATTCTCAGGTAACTGTTGGGAGCTTAGTACACTTTTCATCTGGCCAACACACAAGTCTAAAGCACCTTTGGCAGATGCACTTTCATCCGAACACATCGAAAGCAGCGCCTTGGTTCCAAAGTAGAAATAGTTAGACTTTAGGCATTCAAATAAGCATGTTCTGAAGTGCTAACAGCAATGACCAGGAGCACAGATATAGAAAAAATAGAGTCTCATTTTAAGACAACTTCAAAATCCAGCCGCAGAAAGGTATCAATTAAAACCCACAAGCACAAAACATGAATGTTATGCAATTCAAGGATTGAATTCTGCCTTCAAGACACAGGAAATTAGTGCCATATTTTATAATACAGAGGAATAGTGTCATGAATATGTTCATGTCCTGTAAGTCAAACTATCCCCATCCCAAATTCAATACCACTCATTCCTTCTGATCATCTCCTTAGACAACAATACTAGACAATGTGTAATCACAAGATGAAATAGTAATGTTTAACCAAATACATCATCTTAGAAACGCTCAGTAATACAGACTTCTGAAATATATATATATATATATATATATATATATGTGTGTGTGTGTGTGTGTGTGTGTGTGTGTGTGTGTGTGTTTTGCTAACCTACTACATGAGGGTAGTAGGTTAGCACCCTTCCCATATTTTGTGGTTCACTTTAATACCCTTTATTGATACATTGCAAATATATTAGTAAAGTGGGTATTTTTGTCTCTCTCTCAAAAACTAAACTACCTCAAACTCTCCATCGTTCCCCTCCCTTTCACACATACACATACAAAATGATAGTAGTAGTAGTAGTAATAATAATCATAATTGTTTTTTTATAACGTTGGTGTCGGGACCAGCTTACACGCACCTCAACTAATTCCACCGGATACCTGCCACCTCCTAGCAGGTAACTCTATCCGCCAAGCTTGGATAATGGGAAGAAAGACCTAGTATTATTTGTCTCCGCTGGGATTTGAACCTGAGACCTCACGGTTCTCATCCCACTTCATTTGACCACTAGGCAACACCCTTGGGCGATGTAGAGGAGAGAGCAAGTGTGCTACGGCAGAAATTAAAAGGAAGTAGCCAGTTCTAAGTGGGAGAAAAACAATTATCAATGCATGAATTCTCTCCACCTATGAAGAATTAGAATCAATAGATCTTTAAGTTGACAGAGTAAAAAGAACCACCACAAATTGGTGCCAGGTATGGTCCAGCAGAAACAGAATAAGTACAGAAAACAGCGATACCTTGAAAAGAGTAATATCTGGGGTACTTTCATATCGATGAGAAGAACGGACAGCTTCATCTTTCTTTGAATCACCTGAGAGCATCCACATCTCAGCAATAGCAACAGCAGGCAGCCGTTCTTGTCCATCTGCAGAAAATAATGTAACACGATCTTCTTGGATGGCAGTAGTTGGCTCCCAAGCCCCTCTCTCAGACTGCATTAGCCCAGAGCTCTTTCTCTTTCTATATGTATCCTTTGGTGTACCTTTATCTCCAGTTTGGACCCAAGAAAATGCTCTGCGAGCCTCTTTTTGAAAATTACTAAGGCTATTGGTGAATGATGACTTAGTGGGTGTTCCCACTTTTGTCTTCTGTCTTGCTCTTGGAGTCGAATTTGAAATCCTAGGATCCCTGGAAGGAGCACTAATGCTAACAGCAATAGCTTTGGCAGCATATGTAAGAATCACATTGTTGTCTCTCAAGGAGGGGAATTCCTTGAGTATCTGCAAGAAAACAACCAAGACCACATTAAAGATATGACAAGAAAGAAAAAATAACCTTCTCTAAACTTACTATTCAGTACCAGAGATGCAGATTGAAGTTGTTTCCTCATCAGCAAAACTTCCAGAATCAAATGCGGGTGCTCATGTAGAGGAGAGCATTTTTGCTGCAATGGTAATGGCAAGGCAGCCAGAACACGTAATCCTAATGCCCAGGAGTTGAGCCTGGCAACTTCTGACTCTGATAAGTTATTATCTCTTCTTTTCAGAAAAAAGTGAACCTTCAGAGACGCAAAAATAAAATAAATTAAAAACTGGTTTGTTTGCAAGGAGATCTTTTAGAAGCTCATAGCAATCAATTCCAGAGCAACTCAAATAAAGAATGTTTTAGGAAAGACGTCATTACAAGAAGCTGCTTTGATCGAAGGTTGGGCAGAAGCTGCATTGCACTCATTGCAACAGGTAAAGCATCTGCAGTGTCACGTAAAGAAGAAAGAAACCGTGAAGCTTCTGCAGGGCCTCCACCATTTAAAGGATCTGCTGTAAGAAGCTTCACAAGTTGACGCCCCTGCAGCTCTCTGCGCAGTTCAATAGATAGCCCTTCACTTTCAGCCACTTCTAGAGCAGCAGAAACAGCTCCCTTCTCAGCTAATCTAAGGGCAAGACCCTCAGGATCTTCCTTACACTCAGACTCCACCTAAAAATTCAATGAAAATGTTCCACATGAGATAGAAAGGTTAAAACAAACACTGGGAGAGAAAAAGGAGAGCTCTTGAAAGACCAAAATGATGAAATACTTAAAGTTCCCCAAAATCTACAATAAAAAAGAAGGAATAAGTTAATATAACCTCTAGCCAGCTGTGGAAGCGATTATCTGCACTTAATATATGGCTGTACCTCTGGAGAGCATGTCTCATCTGAACAATCTAGTTGTACCATCAATGCATCAAGAGAGCAGATATAAAGTTATCATTCCAAGGCAAGTCCAAGTACATATATACAAATCAGATATAAAGACCAAGACCTAGCAATAGTGACAAGTGTAAGATTAAACAACCACACTCACATACCTCTTCTTTAATAGGATCATTTTCAAGCAAGTGACAGCTGCACATAGTCAGAACATCCAAAGCAGCATCCAGTTCCCATCTATGCAGATATCTGATTACCAAAAAGAAAATAGAGCAGAGCTTTATCTCAAACTTCCACAGTGACACCAAATCTGTGCAATAGTCTGAGCTTAAAAATAATTAAGTAATGAATTAAAACAAGACTTGATAAATACCAAAGATAGATCACATGGTATCACTATATCTGAACAAAGTGAAATGTAAGATAGTAGACACGGGTGTCCTCGACAAAAGTTTTGAGGAGGTATGGCATTAAGGTCCCCAGATTTTTTATCGCTATGTTTAAATATTGATATATTAGTAGAGGTGTATAGCAAACCCACTCAAATGAACCCCGCCCCACCCTAAACCAAAAAAAAAAAAAGAAAAAGAATAAGAAGATCAACTATTTATGAAGCACGGGAATCTCAATTTGAAGAATCAATGGGAAGAGAAAATGTATAAGCTTTGCAGGTGCAGAAGGTAGTAATGTAGATATACACAGTCAAAAAAGGGAAATCCTTTACCTTCTCTCCACCTTACTCTTAATCTCACCTCTCACTTCTTCTTCCTCTCTTTTGGTGTTTCAAAAGTTCAAGAAGTGATAGCCTGGTGGGTACCCTAGGGGCAGCAGGTACATGCAAAAACAACCAATTGTAGCTCCAGGGTTTGCAAGGGAGGGGAGGTGTCGAGGTGATGCATGTACCCACATCAAATCACTTCCATTGTACACATTATAAAGAACTATACTGCAGAAAAAGAGACACTTATGGACATACTTGAGCGCAAGTCCAGCTGCCAGTTGTTTATCTTTCAAACGCAGACAGTACTGCCAGCTATGGCTCCAATTCTGATTGCCTGAATAACCTTGAGACTGTCCTGGCAATAAATTTTCCTCTCCGCGTTCAATTAGTAACTGAAGCAACCGATCTGAGGCTCCATTTTGCAAGAAACGGTCAGAAATTGCTAGAGCATCCATCAATTTTGCTTCATCAATCAACCTGTTGACACAAGTATATGTGAAAACTGAGCTTATGCCCTTTCAACTATAAGATGCATAAAAGATTGAATAGATGTCTTTTTAAATTAAAAAAAAAAAAAGAGAGAGAGAGAGAGAGAGAGAAAGTGAACTGCAAGAACTGCAGTGTGAAAAAAGCCCTCACGGAAAGGAATGTAAAGATAAAGACAGCAAAAAAGGATGAACAGTAAACAAGGAAATCAGAAACATGAAAAGAAGATCGAACCAATTTAAACTGAGGGAATTTTTGTGAACTTGAACAACCAATATGGGATGCAGTTCCACAGATGATATGCCTTCTTGAAGGTGACTTATGGCAACAAAAATACAGGATTTAGAAAGACGTAAATGGTCGGGGGGTGGTGTGAAAGAAATGGGGGTTTTCAACAGGGCATTATTGAGTAGATGGCTTTGGAGATTTTGAGTAGAGGAATAAGCGTTGTGTAGACGGGTAATAGCGGATAAATATGGAGTTATGGATGGGGGGTGGAGATCTAAGATGTAAATATGCCATATGGGTGCGGGTTATGGAGGAACATTATGAAGGGCTGGGTAGAATTAGTGGTAATGTGTCGCTAAAGGTGGGAGATGGGAAGAGTTAGTTTTGGGATCACAGGTGGGTGGAGAAAATTATTTGAAAGATGATTTCCCAGACATCTATAGTATATCATGCCAAAAGGAGTTCACAATCTATCAGATCCGGAAGGTACAAGATGGGGAGTTTTTTCTGGCATTTATGTTTTAGGAGGAGCTTCAACAATTGGGAGTTTAAGTGAATTTCAGAGATTGTTAGAATTGCTTCACAAACAACAATGCAAGACACAAGGTAGCCAGGGTATTTGGAGGTGGGGATTGGGGAGTAACGGTGTTTTTTCGAAGTCAAGTCAAGTCATTTCATAAAAAGCTTTTAGTTAGGGAGGAGGATGCCTTTGCTTTGGGCAGTTTGGATTCCGAAGGTACCGAGGAAGATGTGGTTCTTCACTTGGTTAGCGGCTAGAGGGGTGATTTTGAAGGCTGAGAATCTTAGGAAGGGGAAGGTCATTTGTGTTAGTTGGTGTTTCATGTGTAAAGAGGCGGGTGAAGATGTCAATCATCTTCTCCTTCATTGTAGTTGTGTATCAGGGTTTTGGTGGGAAATTCTCAATTGGTCACGGTAAAGGAGCTAATGTCCCGTTGGAATTGTGGCAAATGGAGTAGAAGATGCAAGGATGGAACCTGGCGTCTTTAGCACTAATGTGGGTTATTTGGAGAGAAAGAAACAGGAGAGCCTTTGAAGGGGTAGAGATGACTTTCACTCAGTTGAGGAGTAGCCTTTTTCCTCTTATTTCTTTTTGGTGCACCCATAAAATTCCCTGTTGTATAGAAGATTGGGTGGCATTTGTAGGAAATCGCAAGTTTCTATAGGTGTTCGTTTTTTTCTTTTTTGGTATACTACTTGTATACGGCCTTAACGGACATTTTGTGCCCACAATTATCATTACTAAAATTATTTATCAAATAAAAAAAAAATGATTATTCTTTCTCGGACCTGCACCCAATTCCTATGGTTAAGCCACTGTTCTGCTGGCTCCTGGGGGCTGAGAGCAAGTCTCAGCTGCACCAACAAGTATAATAATGCCTAGACGATTCTTGTGAGGTCAAGCGAACTCCACAAGAGAAACAAGCACTCAGATGAGCCACCAGGTAAGATAAGTGAAAAATGCTATGGGTTGCACAAGCAATACCAACTTTATATGTGACTAGGAATGATAAAAACTAGAACAAAGGAGATGGGAGTACCGTTCCACAGCTTTCTCATATGGGCCTTTATTCTCGCAATCAAAAGAAAGAAAAACTGTAGAACAATCAGCCTTGTCGGAGTTTAGAGAATCACGCCAAGGATCAGAAGATCCTCTCACTTCTTTCTTAATCTCCTGGGAATTTGCTGACATATTATTGCTACCAGCAAGTTCATCAACTTCGGATTCAGCATCACTATCATGATCACGAAATCGCTTCATAGCAGTTTTACATTCAGGTACATCTTTACCATCCCTCGTCGTGTGATCAGCCATCACTGCAAACTCTGAGATTCGATGAAGATTTGTCTGCATCTGTATCCAGCGATTCAAGGTAGGAAACCTGCTCAGAAAAGTCATAAAAAGAAACTGACCCAAAAAATAAAAGAACAAAAGAACCCACATATATCACATAAATCAATGATCCATTACAATATCCATTTAGAGCAAAGCTAACCTCTCAGATTGGTCAAGAGCAAACTCAAAGAACAACCTATCAGCATCAGGAGTTTGTAAAGAGGAACTTTTAAGAGATCTCGATACAGTAGTCTCCCTCCCACGATAAAGTATAGAACTTCCAAAGACACATGCTAATACAGCTCTAACCGGGGATAATTTGATGAGATGCTTCACTATATCCAATTGGAGAGGATAAAGAGGTAATTCAGCATCCCCTGAGGAAGGGGTGAAAGACCCGGGCTTGGCCTCTCGGCATGAAGGGGATATTACTCTATTGTCAGAGTAACTCTCAGTGTATATAGGAATCACTGGAATGCAAGCCCAACCATGACCATATCTTGGAGGAGACACTGGAGGCACACAAGCAGAAACCACTTCATGGACAAAATCAGCATTCATAATTTCTGCTGCCTTTTCAGCTGCATCAGTACTGCCTTGCTCAAACACTAGACGAGTTAAAAGCTGTTAAGCAAAGATGAACAGAAAAAGTGAGCAAGTTAAGACTAAACAGAATTAAGAATAATAGCAAAAATGTTGTAAGAGCCAGAAAGCTCTGATGAAATATTTTAGACCAAGCATGTTGCCTCCCCTGCAATTAACTGTGTGCTCTCTCAGAGGGTTCTTACTTAGCTATATACCACAAACATTACCTCCAAATCATGTGACTACCGTAAAAAATTTACTCAATCATGGACTTTCAAATCAATTTACACAGTTTATATCCCCAACCCCTCCCCCAAAAAAGTAAGATAATAAGTTTTAAAAGGAAAGCTTACATCTTTAGGCCATTCATACACAAGCGAGAAGTAGTTGAAATCATGAGTGGTATCAGCTCCATCAACAATGTCCCCAATGGCGGCAAGGTAGAGAACAAATTGTGAGAGAAATGTGGTCATTTTGGAGCTGAAAGGCCCAAATAATCTCTTCCCACTCTCCTTGACATCATAGCTACCAGAAGGTACATTATTGTCACCAGGTGCTGAAGGAGTTGTCAGATGCTTCAAGGTTTTCAACCCAAGCCCAAGAACTCCATTTCTGTTGTACAGTAACAATCCTTTCCTGTCAGAACGTGAAACATCCTCCTTAACCTGTTCCCTCTCTGTTTCTTCATCGGCTAAAGCTCTTGCCAAATTGTGGAGCTTACCTAAAATTTTCCCGAGGACAAAAGATTCATATCCATGATTATTTTTAGAGAAAAAGCGCACACATAGAGAAATTCATAAGGATCGAGCTAAACACTAAAGAGAAAAAACTTTATTGAAACATGCAGTTACATAAATAGAAGAGATGAACAGGGAGAGATGGAGACACACTAATGCAGAAGGACTGTAGGAAGAAAATTAAGGGAGAGAAACATCATGATCAAGGACAAATTTTAGTGGATGGTGCTGCTATGGTTGGTGGCGAACTTGCTTTGGGGAAAGATAGCACCACCACTTATTCTCTTTTGTTCACCAATCCGCAAAACTTGCAACTACTATCAATAGATGACACATAAAGTGAGGATAAAGAAGCAAAAACAAACCGCTAAGAAACTGTCTCTTCCCCATATGAGCATCTTCAATCATTTGATGCAGCATAGCTAGTGCACGCTCCTTCTGTCCTTGTCGATGAAAATCCCTAGAGGATAAAAGGATCAATTCCCCAGTCAAAATGTCTTGAAGTGCTGGAGGCTTATCCTGAAATTGTTAGCACTTATTCCAATTATTAACTCAACAATAGTATTCTAAAACACAAGCAAGGTGACAACCATAGACCAAATCAGAGATGGTACATCAAGCATTTTTCTTTTTTTTTGAGAAGGTAACAAGTTTTATATATAATATATGAACAATTCAACTCAAAGGCTGTGTTGAATCCATAGTTCTTTTTGGGCCTTCTGGGGCTTGAACCTGAGAACTCATGCTTTTCCTTCCACTTCATTAACCACAAGGCCACAACCTTGGGTGTAGTATAGGTCATTTGTCTCCTTATATGGTCTAAAAAATCCTCCCCCCATGAGCTAACTTTTGGGGTTGAGTTATGTCCAAGGTTCATTTCTTATAACAAGGCATAGCACAAACTTGACAAGTCTTGTATAAGGAAGAGAAATATTTAGAGATACAGAAGTGTTAAGTTTCTACCTATCAAAAAAATGTTAAATTTCTAGGACACAGGTGCGATCAAGAGGTCGGATCCTTTGAGATCTAAGTTTTAAGATTCGGGAATACACATCTTGGTACGGATCGGTTGAGGGGATTCGGCTAAAAATAATTTAAAATATAAAGTTATAGTTATAAATTACAAGTTCATGCACAATAAAAAAGTTACATTAACATTTGAACTATACAACTAAAAAGGAAGCAAGAAAGTATAAGTATTATCTAACTGCATTTTGATTCAAAGCTTTCTTCCTCAGTACTTTGCCCTAGCTTTGGTTTTGATTTCGGGAATCAAATAGAATCTTGTCTCGAATTTTTCGTCGCTCATGGTCAAAGTACCCATAAACTTTTACCTAGATCCGGTACGGATCCCACACCACACCAGTGTCGTGTCGACACAGGTGCAGCACCAAAATGTCGTGTCCGAGCAACTTAGCAAAAATGAGGAAAGCAACAAAAATGGAAACAAGATATCCTCGGGTAACCGGGTTCAAATAAGAGGTAACTGTAAAATGAATCACGGGCGTATCCTTAAGAGAAGTTAAAACTATTACAAGAATAATCATACAATTACTCAGCATATCGAAACCAAGAAACAAAACTTATCCTGGAGCCATTATCTTTCCTCAGAATGTGAACGCACAACATGACACGAGCATTGCCCACTTCCAAGAGTTTTCCTTCTTTATCAAGACGCTAATGAGAAAAGATCCAAACTGATACCAGGAATTTAAAAGAGTCTTAATGCATCCTCACTCATAGACAGGTACCATTCTAAACAATATGTCTTACCAGCATGTTGCATAAATATAATTGGTTTTCCTATATGTTTCCATTCAGGAATTTGGTGAGAAGTCTTGGTTTTGGACTGAACGTTGAAAGTACTTGTGATTTTGATACATTGCCTTTCATAATTCTCATTCGAAGGAAGCTCTCTGATTCCTTCTTTTATTTCGTTATTTATTTATTTTTGATGAGTAACAAATGCCAAATTTCTTGCTTTATTTAAACAAGAATCAACTTTCGGTTGCACAAGCAAAACCAGGAAAGATTATCAGTGCAAAATTGATGTTGCATATAAAATAGAACTTCCTCAAACACTAGAAAAGTTCTGAACATTAACATTTTTTATAAACCCCACCCCTCTCCCTCTCTCGGAAACAAATATTGGCCCTCCCACTTTTTGCTCCTACTGTGACTCGAACCCACAACCTCTTGGTTGTAGGTGGAGAGAGCTTACCATCTGAGCAACCCTCACTTGTCTCTGAACATTAACATGATCATCTAATTTTATGCAAAATATATATATATACATATATATATATATATATATATATATATATATATATATATATATATATATATATATATAAAAGCAAGAAAGAAAGGAAGGAAAGAAGATATAAACAAAAGAAGAATTATACTTACTTCTCTTTTAACAAGTGAAAAGATATACTTTAACATCCAAAACTAACAGTTCTTCTTCTTCTTCTTCATCTTTTTTTTTTTTTTTTTTTTTGCAGTAGTTGAATTTTGTTTACGAAGCATTTTCTTCATCTATTAGAGACTTTATTTGTACAGATAGAATAATGGTAAAAGCACTGAGACAAATATCTAGCAAGCAGATATAGAAAAATAGTAAAAGAAATCGAGAAAAGGGATAAAGTATTAAGCATTACTCCATACATATTTTAACGTGCTGAACCAAGATTATAATCACCCGTAAAAAAAAAAAAAAAATCAAGGAATCGAGAATTCATCAACTAATGAAACTCCAGTCACCTGTTCCAGTTGTTCCTGTAGACGCTTTAGGATACGCTTGATTACAGATATCATTGCCACTTCACGAATCTGATCCCAGTAGGTTGACCCAATTTTAGGGGAATTACCAGGGTAAATCTCTGACAGCATAACTTGAGCCTGCATACGCCAAAGTTGAATTGTAAAATACATCAATATTGAAGCTCTCTGTTTCAACTTAGAAACTGGAATGTGGAAAGAATTAGAAAATGAATGTTTATTCATTTGAACTTAGATACCAAAGACTAGCAGGAGAATGATTTATCTCTCATGCACAACCAGATCTCTTATCCAATTGGGCGGAAGGTATAAAGCACTAGTCTTAACAATTCCACATAGAACGAGTTTATTGCGTTTGTAGTTCAAAAGGATCACCCACATAAGGTCTACTATTTTCATTTTATCATATGAAGAGTGTAGCTTACAAACATCCCACCCTGTTGGATCTCTTACAGTCTTACTAATAGCAATCTAACTCGTTTATCTTACATTAGTAAATGAAAATTTGGTTAATGCTGGAGTCAGAAACAACCTGTTGTTGAAAGGTCAAGAGCTAAGGCAGTTTAAACAATAGTCGTGCCATCCATAGATCAGTTTGGTTGTGATGGAGGTTAAAAGATCTCAAAAGTCAATCTGATTGTCCTATGAGACGGAACAGTGATAACAAGGAAGAACTACTATGCACATATTACAGTCCAACACGATAACAAAGCATTTTGAAGTTCATGAAACTTTCTCAAGGAGAAATTGGCTGCAGAATTACTTCACAGACCCTTCATGAAATCTAAAGCTTGTGGGCATCTTACTATGAAAGTAACGAGTTACTTGTTTCATAGTACTGCAAAAAAGCTTCAGCACATATGACTTTTATACTTGGGGACTGTTGAGTTTTTCTTTTAATAACTTTATTAAGGGCATCATTTTACATCCACATCTTTGGGATCAGGGGCGGATTTATGTATGTGGGTGGGGGTGCCACGGCACCCGCTAGCTTTGGCGGAGACAGTGTATATATATGGACATCTGTGTAAGATATCCTATAAATATAGACAATGGCACCCGTTGTCAACTAATTGTTCCTGGTGCCAGTGGTAAAGGGGCTGAAGTTTTCCCTCTACCGCAGAGGTTTGAATCCCCTCTGAAGCAACTTCAATTTTTTGCAACTTTATCTTGCAATTTGCAACAGTCACTAACATGCATACACATACAGTAGTTCGACCCCACTTAGGCAATTCCTTTTTCCTTTTTGTCCTTTCCCCTTCTATTTGCCAAATTTCTCTCCCTTTGGTTTTCTTTTTTCTTTTATTCCGTTGATATTTCTTTACTTTGCTTTTAACCAAAATACCTTCTTTTATTAAGCAACTAAATTTTTTATAAATAAGTTGAATTCATGTTAATATATAATCTATATTATTTTTTATGATGCAATACTTTATTTATACATATTAGAAAGTAATTTGAACATATCTTCTAGTGACGTTCGAAAATAAGTGGATTGATTAGTTGATATTTTAAGTTCATTTCATAGATTGAAATTTGATTTTTTTTTTTTTTTTTTTTTTGCAAAAAATGTTTATAAAACTCAAAAATTAAGATTAAGAGACTAACTTGAGACTATTGTGGTAACTTAAATCTAGTCAACAAAAAAATAGCAATTAAACTGCTTCTAAGGAGTTTTTTAATTGTTGCTCTTTAATGATTTTTTTTTTTTGCAATATTATTTCATAATATAAAAGTTAAAACAAGTGGAAAAGAATAACCAAATTACACGAAACTTGTTTTTTTATTGGGAATAAAAGACTTAATAAACCTAATCGAAGTGACAAAAAATTTTACCGATCTGACCCCACCTTTTTAGTTGATCTTTATAGCTAAAGATAGATATACGTTGTGGCACCCGCAATCTCGAAATCCTAGATCCGCCCCTGTTTGGGATATGAATAAGAACTAGGAAAAGAGGGCAAGATTTTCTATACGCAACTACTCCTTTATTTTCTGGATAAGGCCTTAGCCGCATATCTTATTCTACTCCTCTCTCTCTCCTATTATTGCTTATGAATGATATTTAGCCTTTAGATTAGTGAGGACTAAGGAGGTCAACCCAAATCAAGAAAGAAGAAACTGCAACTATGGAGAAATGATGACAGAACTAGAATAAAATCAATCATAGGACTGCAATGAATTGTACTATGCAATTCAAACCGCAGTTGTGGCCCATACCTGACTCAACAGCTTCCAGGATATGTTTGAAGACTTTGCAGAAGTTGCAGCTATATCAACGCACAGGAGAATCTTAAAAGAAAAGGCAAACATGTCAGTTTAAAAGTTCGACCATGAAAAACGAGTGCATGCCGACATGCATAGAAACATGAAAATGGGGCAAAAGATACCGAGAGGATGAACATGGTGTCTTACTGCTGGTAGAGGACCTAGCTGAGCACGTAATGAAGAGAAGTCCAGCTCTTGGACCGGAGAAGTTCCATCAGCAGCACGGGAAACAGCATCTTCAACCTGACAAGAGATAATGACATATATCAAAAATATGTATACAAGCTAAAACCTGTCTCCACTATGCATAAAAGAAGTCCACTTACTACACAACAATCGGCATTCTACAATAGACTCACACTATGCAGCATACTTATATAGGATGCCTCCAAACATGTACCAAATATTTTGCACTTAACAGTAAAAAAAGAAAGTCCTCGCATAGGACGGAAATCCTTATTTAGTTGACATTTATTCATATCAGCCAGTAATACACCAAGGTGTTGCTGTAGTTATCTTGCAGCTGCTTCTGAGACCATATGAAGCACTAGTCATGACATTTTTTTTACATTATCTAAGATGAAAAGCATTGTCAATCCTTTTGACTCTATTTGCTCCCGTTTGGACATAGTTTTTGGGAGGAGTTTTTGGTTGAAAAAGTGTTTGTTTATGCTATTTGAGCAAAATTTCTCCCAAAAACTCAAAAAGTGGTCTTGAGCTGTTTTTGAACCAAAAACTGTACAAACTAGCTTTGCATAAGAGCTCAAAGGCTATGGCAATACCAAAAAATTTGTTCCCAAAAAGTGTTTCCCAAAAATTATTTGGGAATCTATGTCCAAACGCTAAGCTTCAGGAACTTACAAGATGCCCACTGCAGGAAGAACATATCATATCTAGACTACTTCATTTGGGCCTATTTCCTGCTGGACCTCAGGTATTTCACTGACAAGTTAAAAAAAAAAAAAAAAAAAAAAAAAAAAAAATTGAACTTTGCTAGTTGCGGTAAAGTTTTTCAAGACTCTAGATAGTTTTGTGAGCAACAGCGTACAAGTATTATTGGTTTTCCCATGTCAGATCTGATTCTTAAGTTTTATTAGTTTTTCCCCATGTTGGATCTGATATGAACCCAGGAACAAATGTTTTTGCTCCATTTTTGCCATCTGCGTGAATTATTGCCGACTCATTTAAACAAAGATAAAAACTAATGTTAACTGTGTGAGAACAAACAGAGTTTTTTTTTTTTTAACCCCACCCCTTCCCCTCTCTCGGAACAAATAGTGGCCCTCTCACTTTTTGCTCCTACGGTGACTCGAACCCACAACCTCTTGAATGCAGGTGGAGGGTGCTTACCATCTGAGCAACCCTCACTTGTCAACAAAGTGACTAGAAAATTTCTTTTTTTTTTTAAATAAAGTAAATAATCTTATTGATAATGAAAGGGGAAAACCCATATACAAGGCGTATACCAAAAAGTAGAGAACCTACATCAACTAGCTGTCCACAAAAGAAACCCAATCATCTATACACATTGGGACCTCATGGGTACACCAAAAAATGAGAAACAAAAGACTACTATGCATCTTAGCAAAACTACTCTCGACCCCTTCAAATGCTCTCATATTTCTCTCTTTTCAAATAACCCACATAATTGCTAATGGAGTTATATCCCATGCTCTCGATCTCCTATTGCTCTTTAGGAAAGCCCAACTATACATCGCCTCCTTCACTATAGCCGGCATCACCCAATCGACTCCAAACCATCTGAGCACTACTCCCCACAATTGTGTGGCCATATGACAATGTAACAAGAGATGGTTCACATCTTCTCTAGAGCATCTACACATGAAACACCAACTCACATAATTTATCCTCTGCTTCCTTAAATTCTCAGCTGTCAGTATCACTCCCCTAGCTGCCAACCACGCAAAGAAACACACCTTTCTAGGCAACCTGCCACCCTGGAGATCCAAATGGAACTACAAGGAAAATTTGTTTCCTCTCTCACAAGCAAACTCTGGTAATATGCCCTGACCGAAAACAACCCGTCGGAACTCCCCTACCATCTCCACACATCATTAGAATCATGCACTGAGTTATACCCATTTTTTTAGCTCAAGCAAGTTCTGAAAGTTCTAGAAAATTTCTTGATCTCCTAACTTCATTCAGACAGCTTAACCACAGCGAAGATAGCTTGATACAAAAAGGGCAAGCAAATGGCCATGTTCACGATGCTGATTAGGGAATGTAATCAGTGCATACATGGTCTGTGGAGCAGGTTTGGAACTCTAAAGCACCAGTGACATTAATATGTTTAGTGTGGCTAGTGACGAGCAAAGCTGTTTTGACTCAAGAGAATCTACAAAAGGACATCCAACTAGTCAGTAGATGTTATTCGTGTGGGAAGAAAACAGAACCCAGCAAACTTTCCTGCAGAGCTCTTTCACTTACTTCTATTGGAGATGCTTTGAAATGTTTCAAGCCTAAAAATGGAGTGCCAAATCAGATTTTCATTTGTTGTCAAGCTGGTATAGGAAGGGTCCAACTAAGAGATTGAAGAAGACATGGCACACCATACCTTCTTGTATTGGGTGGTGCATTTGGAGAGAAAGGAACACCAGATTTCTTGAAGGCCACAACAGCTCCATTTTGAAGATTAAATCTGATTATTTACTTGTGATTTCTTTTTGGTCTATATTGGAGTAGGTAAATGATGTTGAACCCTTACTACAGTTTATAGGAACTTTTGTATAGCATAGTTTTCGGGGGCCTCTTCTTCTCTCATCTATTTCTCTGCTCACTATTTTGGATGTAATCTCAACACTTTCTTAAGCTGGTTTTGACACCAATAATACTGTAAAAATCACTCAACGCTGAATTCCACGTGCTTACCACTCCCTAAGCCATTTTGTTCCTTTCCTCACACCTTCTCAACACCTTACTACAGTTTATAGGAACTTTTGTATAGCATAGTTTTCGGGGGCCTCTTCTTCTCTCATCTATTTCTCTGCTCACTATTTTGGATGTAATCTCAACACTTTCTTAAGCTGGTTTTGACACCAATAATACTGTAAAAATCACTCAACGCTGAATTCCACGTGCTTACCACTCCCTAAGCCATTTTGTTCCTTTCCTCACACCTTCTCAATGCCCAATGTTGAAAGTCCTAACAACTGCTGGTTGCCACTTCCTGCCACTACTAAGGACTGGATGATTTCAGAACGCTCTCCCTAATGGAAATTTTATATTCTTGTTTTGCAATAGCTACAATTAGGTGCTCTTCGAAAAGCAGCCTTTGGATTATGATCACCAAAAGACTCATAGTTATACACGGTTCCGTGCCTGAAAAAAGCTTGTAACATAGTTATTCCTTGAGCTCCAGTTTATACTTTGAATATACAAAAAATAATTAGAATGGGTCTGAGATTGATCTTTTAATAACCAATAATCCTGCGCCACCCACTTTAATGACTAACACATTGCATAACCCATTCTCTAGCCTAATTTTCTTTTGGAAGGAGAACAATCAGCTTAGAGCAGAGCATTCCTGTTTGGTCGAGGAGATCAGAAACTAACATTCGTTTCACCAACTTGAGAGTTGAGAGCCCGCATTCCCTCCTATGATAAGCACCAACCTATATTTTGAATATCAGAAGTTCAAACTCCCATGTCTTCTGAGTTTCTCTCTGGTTTTTTCTTAAGCGAATCCAGCTAAAGGAAATAGAAGAACAAAAAGACTTAATTTGATCATAACTGGTCCAGTTGTAAAGAGTCACAAGGTGGAACTACAGAAGTCAGAAACACAAAGTCCAGTAGCAAACAGAATCACAGGATTATTGTTTTAAAAAAAAATAGCCATCAGCTGTATGCGGTAGTGGGGACAAACTAGAGAATGTATGTAAAATACATAGAAGTTTCCCACAGGATATACAATAGACACACAATCAGCAGATAAGGAACATACAGATGCTCTTCCAAAGGCGCTATCTACCCATTCAGCTAGCTCCAGTGTAGCTTTGTCTTCGGGAGGCAAAGAGAAACGGTTGACAGCCTCTTCTCCAATATCATACTTTGCCCTTTGCATACAGCTGCACCAACACAATAAAAAAGAAATTGCTTAAATTAAAAATTGGCCTCATAACTATACATACATACAAATATGTATGTGTACTATATGCACACAAACGTGCACACACAGATGGTAATAGGACAAAGATAATATAGCAAACATCTTCTTTAATAACGCTGGTGTACAGGCCAACTTGCACATACCTCTACTAATCCACCAGGTATCTACTACCTCCTACTAGCACTAGTATGGGGTAATTTTATTCACCAAATATTAGACGAAATGATATAGCTTAGCGTTTTTTCACAACTAAATCGAGAACCTTGGTCTCCCATGATCCAATCCAACTTTATTTGAATGCTCGGCCACATCCACCGAGAGCACCAATGGAAACTAGGGTGGAGGACTCCCAATGCAATAGAAATTAACTGAGGTAGACTGGTAGAGCACGATGGATATCCTCTAATCACAAGTCTGGCATAAAAATTAAAATACTCAACCATTACACAAAAGAGAAACACTTACAATTATATATAGTTCCGGCTCCTCTAACTCGCAAATCGACTATGATAATCCAGAAAGAGCTATCTTCCACACTAAATTATTCTAGGTGGTTGCAAATTTTTGGATAACCTCACATTTTATTAGAAATATATTATGAGGCACTCCAATATTTAAATAAATGAAATAAGAGATGGCATAAAGTAAGGAAAACTAGAATAACCCATTTTTAAGGTTTTTGACTCAGTTGGCTGGAAAAGGAACATTTCTATATTATAAGCATCAAAACGATGATGTAGAAACACGAATACTTACAGGTTTAACAGTTTGGATGGGGCTGCACGTAATATAGTAAGAGCCTCCCTCCATCTCCACTGTCTTTCAGAGAATGGCAGAAGGCACTGCAAAATTGACAAACGCCATTCCCAATCCTCAATAAATCTTTTGGCATTCATAATTCTCCATTCTATGGCTTCTTTTATACCAGCAGACGTGTTTACTTCCCCGTTATTTTCCTTCTCCGAGATTGAAGATGGTAAATATTGCCGCAAAATCTCCAATAGTTTCCCTATAAACATTACAACGTACTTATTCTGCCCATCTTGAGTTGGATCCTCCAATTGTTGCTCCCTAGAAATATTGGACGACTCAGTTGAGCTGCTTGATGACGCACAAGGTGTCAAATTTTGAGAGAGACCATCCATATGCAGAAGAGAGATGATAATGTTCACCATCAATATCTGCGATCGCAAGAAAATAGCCCTTTATTGTAAGTATACAAGGACTTGCTAAACAAACGAATGGGGCAAGACAGAAATAGCAAACTTTAGAAATCTTTCCTCCAACTAAGAGATCAGAAATTTTTACTGTCCGCACAAAAGAAAATTTCTGTTTGCGATAATATCACAAATCAGTCAATGAAGTTGCTCGTTTTCAGTCCCACCATCACTTTAATAGGGAGAATGAGATCTCTAAGAGTCGTTGCGTTACCTTCTACAAAACACTTCCTTCAAACTCAGCAATCCCAGAATAACAATTTTAGATAAAATACACATGTGAACATAAATGATAAAAATAATGGGTGTAAGCGACCTCACTTCGACATAATATGCTCCCTTCATTTAACAAATTGCTTGTTTTCCCTATGACCACATCCTCATTCCTCGCCTAAATTTCAACATAAGAGCAATGCTTAAGCCAAAGACATAGGTGCAGCTTACTGAGTCTGCATTCCTGATAATCCACTAATATTCTCCAATATTCTTAATGTTGCCACAACTTTTCTTTCTAAGGAATTTTGACAAAAAAATTTTTAAATGAAGTAAAGGATAATATCAAAAGCATCAAGAAGATGCAAATAGAGCACTTTATGGGTGCTATTCCAGAAGAAAGTTTGCTGGCTCCATTACAGATGGCCCGATGCTAAGGTTAAGGAGCTTTTGAAGTCCAAATATGACTCAGGTGAGCTAAAAGCGGAGAGATTACTCAGAAAGCGCAGCGCGTCATCCAAAAAGAAAAAGGGCACTTCTGAGTTCTGACTACAGATTCTTCTGCATCCTGTGGTGCTCTAGTAATAGGAAGAAAACGGGACAGCATCACATTAACTAGAGAAAATCAAATCTCAGACTAACCAAGGAGACATGATAAATCCTCAGGAGCTAGAATGGCACAGTTTTCCATGGAACCACTTCTCCCTATATAATCCACACCTATATCGGTTTCCCCTGAATCATTTTTTTTTATAAGGTAAATAATTTTTTTAAAGATAAAAGTGAGCAACAAAGTGCCCGTACACAACTAGTATACCAAAAAAGAACACCTAGGGAGCTTTGGAATCCAAATTGCCTTATAAGAAGATAAGGCAACCTCCTCCCCAATTAAAAGCTTTTCATGAAATGACTTGACCGAAAAAACACCATTACTCCGAAATCCCCCACCTCCCTATATCCTAGCTAACCTGTGTCGAGCATTTTCTATTTGTCTGTGAAGCAAATCTAACAATCTTTGAAATTCACTTAACTCCCAATCGTTGAAGTTCCTCCTAAACCTCAAATCCCCAAAAAACTCCCTATCTTGTAAGTCAAAACCTCTTGGCATGATATATTGCAAATGTCAAGGAAATCATCTCCCACCTTGTCGACAAATTAGCACTAAATTCTACCCAATCCTTCATAATGTTCCTCCATAACCCACACCCATATGGCATAATTACATCTTTATGTCTCCCACCCCATCAATAACTCCATATTATCCACTATCACCCCTCTCCACAATGCTTTTTCTTCTACCCCAATTTTCCAAAGCCATTTACCCAATAATGCCCGGTTGAAAACCCCCAAATCTTTCACACCAAGTCCTCCCCGACACTTTGGGGAAGTCACCATCTCCCATCGAACCAAATGAAACTTCCTCGCCCTAACTGACTAATCCCATAAATAATTTCTTTCAAGCCTTTCCAACTTTCCTGTAATGCTGGAGCTTGAAATAGTGACACAAAATGTGTGGGAATGCTCGATAAAGTGGTGTCTATTAGCACTTCCTTCCCTTGAATCATATACTCCTTCAACTTGAATCATATATTCCTTCAACGGTTGGAATGTTGGATTGGTCAAAATATGAATGTCAAGTTTTCCTGAGTTCATAAATATAGAAAGGCAGGGGACGTAGGAATTACAGAGGTTTTTCTTTCTGCATCTCATTTGTCTCGTTCCGAACATATAGGAACTGCTCAAGATAATCCAGTATATTTTCTAGTCATTCTTTTCCCATATTTTGCAATCCAAGTTTCCTAAAGCCTTCAATTTGCCTTAAAAAGGACAATTGACGTTCTGCACAATAAAGGATAAAGAAAAGATACCACATGGTTCGTGATTCAAACAAACTCAAATTAAATTATTCCCTTAAAAGGGGCTTTCTCTTGATTGAGGGGTGATAGCCACTCCCCTGTTGACATCTCTTGACATCACCTATTTGGTATACATGACTACCAAATAGGGACAGCAAGGAGTTAGCCAGCGTCCTAGGAGAACCATGTGAACATTGAAAAGCAGAACTGTGCCACAAGTCAAAGACGAGCATTCTCTTTTCACATTTTTCTGTACTTTTTCTAATGAGATTGAAGTTTAAAAGTTTTCTACCAGCTTATTGATGTGGTATTGCAAGCAAGGTCAAGTGAGTCAAACAACAACTTCACTTACATTAGTAACTGAATATGGGCTTGAACAAAAATACAGAGCAAGAACACAGAAACAACTACTTAAGAAATCTTCAGATAGCAGAAACCTTGCGAAAAGTGTTTTTGATGGCATCAAGATGGTTCTTCAGGTCTTTCAGGTAGCAATTGGATGAGCCATTTCCTGCTCCCTCCCCAATATTCTTTTCCATTTCTCCAAGTGCAAGGACAGCAGATTCCAAAGCATAACGCATGTGCATGAGTTCAATGTCTTCCATCCTACCAAACATACAGAATGGAATTAAAGGAAAATGTATGCAGTACATTAACCTACATTTTCTATACATATGTAAGCCTTTCAGAGTTTCATCTCATACTACTAAGAAAACCTAGCATATCAAATAATTGTTATAAGATTAAGGACATTATTATAAGCCCCATCTGCTCAGAAGCAATAAGATCGACATATAAGAAACAGCCTCTATAAAATTTAGCAAATTTGTAAATACATAAATAAGCAGCTATCTTAACAAAGTCATGCAACTGTGGCTTCCCTACAACGTAGCCGAATCTAAAGTATCCAGATTCATGATGTAAATATAAAAATGACGCCCAAGTCCTAAAGCACAATGCTAAAAAATAAGTCACCTCACCTCCTCCAGGCTGCTAGATTGGAAGTAAGTGGCTGCATGCTTATCAATTCAATAGCATCTTGAAACTTAATGCTTGGAACCACATCAAATAATACCTAGAAGATGGCAGAGAATTAAAATCCAAAATATGAAGCCAAAAATGAAGAATTAAATCAGCATGTTACTAGGTAGCACGTAAGTGTAAGAAAGATACCATTTTGAGATATATGAAAAGCAAATGCATAACAGAAGCAGAGAGAGAAAGAGAGACAGAGAAAGACGGGTGGGAGGGAGGGGAGAAGAGAGAAGTAATCTCTGCAATCATTTACCAAAATTATTATTTGCTGATTTAAACATAAAATATTCTGGCTCTTGGATGGGTCAGATTCGTTTTTCTGTTTTTTCAGGTCAAGTAAGGCAGGATGATGATCCTTCTGAGGGATGTGAACATGTAACTGTCATTAGAACTCTTCCATCCCATCAGCGGACCAACTTTGCTCACTCAAATTTTAATGAATCTCCAGAATTTGTGGATAATATTCTATCAAGAAGAGAGGTAATACTTAAATTGATCATATTCTTCCGTGATGGTATCATACAATCCATACACACTTCCTGCAAATGCAACCCCAGCCTCGTTGCTCATGCAAGTAATCAAGGAACTGATTAAACACAAATGCATTTCAACTAAATGCTCGAGCCAAATTTGTATGTAAAAGATACTTTTAGAGAAATGACATAAACTGAATGACTGACAGAGTGCAACAAAAAAGTAAGCTGTTTCCCTTCAACTATTGCTAAATTTTCCTTCCATAAGGATACTTCATTTCCGAAAATAAAACAAATCTAGAATCCTTCAAAAACACATAGGAAAGGGGAAAGGACAGCCTAGAGTTTACCCGCAGAGGACTCTGTACAGATAATCTCTCCAGCACAAAATTTTCAACAAAGGGATCCCATTGCACATCTTCAGTTCCTTGCGGAATAAACTCTTTACCAGATAACAGTAGTGAGGACTTCAAACTCCATGGCTTGCCAGAATTTGCACACGCTACAAAAGAAGCAAGATCAAGCTGATAACACAGGAGATCACAGAGATGTTCAATGCAGGACACCTGCCAAAGTAAAGGGTAGTTTTAAAAGCTAAACTTTAATCTACTCATTAAAGCATATAACATAACTTGCACATAAATAACATTAGAAAGGACGGAAACGAAGAAGAAAACTGCAGTCTTCCCCATCTAAATGACTCTATCATAAGAGAAGAACGGGAACTACCTCCTCTGATCTGTTTCCATAATGTGGAGAGTCTTCCAGACGAAGAACTTGTGATTTGCTTGTCCACAGAAGCTGCATTAATTTCCTTCTTAAACCCGTTTTACCAGACAAAAGATCCCAACCAAGTACAGCTACAAGAGGTTGAAGCCGGGGAAACAGCAAAAGAATCTAAGAATACAAGAAGTTTTAAAAAAATAAAAAAATAAATAAGGGATGGAAGTAAGAGACACAATTCATTGTCAAATAAAAATGAAGTAACGAGTGAGTTAACATCCAGATGTGCCATTCTTTTTTTTAAGAATGTGGCATTCTTATGCTCAAACCTAATGAATGTCTAGCTTATATGTGGCCTTTTTAAATTTAAAGCAAGAGAAGTAACTGTGAACATTACATCACTGGCTTCTTGCAGTTCCTCCTTTCCGATACCAGACAGGACAGTATCCATGATACATTCCAGTACATGCAAGCCACGAACACGAGCGTAATGGTACATTTCTCTCACACAGGATTTCATAACAGTATCTAACGATGAATTTGTGCTGTTTGAAGTTGTCACAGAATTTAATTCTCTGATAAACTTTTGGAGACGATGAAGAGGAAGAGGAATCTGAATACTTTCAGAAGCTTTGGGACTCTCAATCTCTTCCAAGAGCATTTCATCTTGAATGACCTGTAAATACTCCATAGTCAACATTCAGTTCCACTTGTTAAGGGCGTACAAGTGTGTATTTTCAAAAATAATATGTGGCTGTCCACCCAAAGATCTTTGATTTAGATCACTCAGAAAAGATGAGATCATATGAAATATAAGTTAAGTTGTCGCTTCTTGTACACAGCAGTTCCCAATAAAGCAGTGATTTTAAGCTAAAAGCACAAGAAATTTTTCTTTTTTGATAAGGCAAATGCTATTATTAATAATGAAGGTCGGGGGAAAACCCGTATACAAGCAGTATACAAAAGGTAGAGAATCTACACCATAGGTCTTCATAAAAGAAGTAAAGAACCACAATCATCATACATATCGAAACCTCATTTGTACACCAAAAAGAAACTAGAAACCAAAGACTATTTTCTAATTTAACAAAATCACACTTGATTTCTTCTTAAGCTCTTATATTTCTCTTTCCATAAAATCCATGGCTAACGATGCAACATCACATGCTCCCGGTCTCCTCTTCCTCCTTCCAAATGCCCAACTATACATCACCTCCTTCATCGTGCCCGGCAACTAAGTTGCTCGGACTCGGATGCGGGTGTCCGATACGGGTGCGAATCTAGAGGTCGGATCCCTCATGATCTATATTTTAAGATTCGGGGATACGGATCCAGTTATGGATACGGGCGTGGGGATTCGGTTAAAAAAAAATTCAATAATCTAAAAGTAAAGTTATAAAACCTAAATTATGGGATATTATGTGAAACGGCCTCTCCTCCCCACCTTGGTGGGGTAAAGTCTGTGTACATCTCACCCTCCCCAGACCCCACTTTTGTGGGATATACTGAGTATGTTGTTGTTGTAGTAGTATGTGAAAAACTTGAGGAAAAAATATTGATCAGGACATAGAAATTTCTATATACAATAAGACAAGGTATTCTATTCCTTTCAATTTCCCTTTACTTTTGTTTTGATTAAAAAAAATTATTGAATCTTTCCAGAATTTCTCAGTTGATTTTGGTCAAAGTACCGAAAATCAGTTGACCAAATCGGGTACGGATCCCACATCTACATCCACATGGGTACGGATCCGACACGGGTGCGACACCAAAAGTGAAAGAGTCCGAGTAACATAGCCCAGCAACACCCATTGCATTCCAAACAACATTAGAACCACCGCCCACAAACGCGTCGGAACTTGGCAATATAGCAAAAGATGGTCAACCTCTTCTTTGAAACTTCTCCACATATAACACCAAATAACATAATTGATCATTCGCTTCTTTAGATTTTCAGTTGTACACCCCTAGCTGCCAACCACGCAAAAAAATACCTTTCTAGGCACCCTCGAAACCCAAATGGAACGACAAGGGAAGGTCGATTCCTCTCCCACCAACAAACTATGGTAATATGATGTAATACTGAACAAGTTGTCTGTGCTTTCCTTCCACCTCCATGAGTCAGGAGTGTAATGCTGAGTATTTTGTTAGTAAAGTAGCTCAACCATATTCTGGAATTCACCCATCTCCTAGTTCGGGAGGCTCCTTCTAACTGTCAAATGCCAGTGAACTTCCTGCCGCATGGACTTCACGACTTCGTTGGACAGTCATCCCTTTCTGGTTCGATAAACACAAAAAAGAAAAAGACCTATGGGGCTTTAAGCAAAAAGGAAGAAACAAAGCGCACATTTCTTCGGGGAAGCATTAATTACATGGAAAATACACTAACATCCAATACAAATAGAGTTACTAATAATAACAACATTAATCTAATTTCTTAAAAAAACATGATTAAATTGTAATTCCAACGAGACCCCAAAAATAACTTCCTCCAAAGAATTAATATTTAATTTCAAAATAATCAAGTACATAGCAGAATTAGTTTAAAGGATTTTGTTTTTCTTATAAGGTAACTAATTTTATTAAATGTTCGGGAAAATCCATGTATACGAGAATTATACCAAAAGAAGGAGAAGCTTAGACCAAAAAATGGTTCCCTACAAAATTCACACTCGTCTATACAAACGAGGGCCTCATGGGTGCACCTCAAGGAAATTACATAAGACTTAAGAGTACTCCTAACATGTAGAAGATCACTCTCAACCCCTTCAAGAGCTCTCATGTTCCTCCGCCTCCAGACAACCTACGTAAGAGCACATGGTGCTACATCTCAGTGTCTTGGGTCTTCTTTTCCCTCTTTTGGAGTTCCAGCTATGAAAAGCCTTTTTTTATTGTACTCGACATAACCCACCACTGAATTCTAAGCCAATTCAAGACCTCCCACCACAGGCGTGTAGCTACTTAACAATGTATTAAGAGATGACCCACACTTTCTCCCAACCATCTATACATATAACACCAACTAAGACAGTTTACTCAGAGCGCACCCGAAGGGTAGCGGCTGCGGGTTCCCTTGTCATCGAAAGAAAATAACACCAACTGAGACGTGTGATCTCACTCTTCATCATATTCACGACTGCTTGTATTGCTACTTTATAGCATTTTCGTTTATTACTTAATTACTTTAGATTCCACTCATAGAAAGGCGAAACAAAAGAGAAGCTAAAATCAAAGTTCCGAAAAAGAATGGGCCAACAGGCAACAAGTGCTAAATGTTTAAGAAATGTTTTGGGAGAAACCTTAGGTAACTGAGAGGATAATTGCCAACCAACTAGTCTTGGGGTTATGAAGAAACTATAAGTGCCAGTTTAAGGGTCGTAGTTTAAAGCATTGCTTGAGTGCAACCAAGCAAAAATTTAAGAAGTACTTTACTATGCAACTATCAAAAGTAAACAACATAAATAAGCACAGAATATCAGATATCGTGGTCTACAAAAATTTGATATGAGTGAATTTCACAGGAAAAAACAGCAATCAGCATCGAGCGTACTTTCGATAAGAAATATCATCACCACCTGTATCATCTTAACAAAAGGTGTACAGCTAGATGAAAGTGCTTCCCCAAAGACTGACAAGAATTTCTCTCGCATCGTAAGCCAAGCATCTCCATAATTATCCTTCCCAGGTAACACCCTCCTAAGCAGATCCCTTGAGACCACACTAGATAAAAACAAAAACAACAATATAAGAAACTGAGCAAAAAATGCAAAGGAATAAATTGAACACCAGAAAGCAACAAATTATTTGCATCCTTCCTATCACACGCATGTCTAACACTGCTTATTCCGTCATTTTGAAAAGGTGCTCAAATGAACATACTTTTTTCAATATCCTCCAACTGAAGATGGCAGAAACACAACATTTTGCATATTTTTGTTTCTTCTGGAGCATGAATAAGAAGGTTGACCATCTACATGAAAAAGCAACAAGTTGATCTGCACTAGCTGAGGACAAAACTAATAATGTTCGAGGAAAAAACGCATGGTCCTGTTCATCAACCATATCGTTATCACCTACTCACTCCTAATATTTAGTGGCGTGACAGAAAACACTAAAACAAACAGTAGCTCTGATAAGCTAAGCAGCTTCATGAAGCATATTTAAACTTTCCACCTCTCTGTCTATCATTGTGAAACTAAGTATAACTCCCTTCTACTCGTTCTATCTGACTTGCTTACTACTTTAGACTTATCCAAAAATATGAGCTTTTTCCTTGAAACGGCAAATCGTATTCTCCTCAACAATGTAAACTATATAAGGAGTACTACTTTGTATTTCAAATGGGAATCTTTCTATAACTACGGTTTCAGAGCCAGCTTGTGTGTTCCTCCACTATTCCACCATGTACCTATTACCTCCCACTAGCACAGGTGCCGGATATTCTGATAACTTTACCTACCAAAGCTTAGACGGATGAAGAAAATCACCATATGTTTTTCGCATCCACTGAGATTTTAACCCATGTCTCCATGGTTTTCACTTCTCGTCCCATCTTTTGACATTTCAATATTTCAAACTATTAAACTCGTATCTATCAAACTCAATATAATAATCCATGCAAACATTTTACTATTTGATCGGACAGAAAGTCAGCCTACGTTAACATGGTAATTCATATTTCGGCACTCCATGGAACAATGAACTTACAAAATCACAAGTAGTTGCAGCTTAAGAACACATAACTATGTAATAATGATATTAACTAAGGGCAGAATGAATCAAAACCATGATTCTACATACCGATACTCCTCCTCATCGACCCCATAATCCAAATGAAGAAATTGAATATGTGAAACAGCTCCATCCACATCATTATTCATTAAGCATTCGTTCATAGCATCCAAATGAGCAATTTGAATACATTTTTGCAGTAATTTAAGCACCTTATCCTCAACCTCCCTATGCTTTAAAACCGTCCTAACCGTAATCGCCATACTCGAATCCTCATTCTCAATCCAACCAACTTGTTTCTCTATATTCAAAGACAGAACATCAAAAATATCTGCATTTTCAAGAAACACCTTCCTCAAACACATCATTTCCTCCTCCTCCACTACAACATCTCCCTCACTCTCGATTGTATCATCCGTTTCAATCAAATCCGGCCTCAATCGTCTCAACCCCACATCAGAAATCTTCTCTAAAACCCTCAAACATTCACCTAAACGCTTCAAATCCTCATTCTCACCATCAGTTTCCTCCAATTTCAAACTCGAAACACTATCGGATACCTTGGAAATCACAATTTGCAAATATAAACCAAATTCAGCCCTTAATTTAAGAGTAGTGGCATCAAAAGACCAAAGCTGTGAAGTAGGTTCATTAAAATGGAGCAGCTCAAGGGTACATAGGAAAGTAAGGAGTGCAGGTGAAGGACAAGATGGTGACCAAATAATCGAATCGAATTTACCGCCACGCGCAACAAGTGTTTGATAAAATGCTCGAGAGAGTTCGGGATTTCGAGCTCGTAGACTCCGTAAAGTGGCTCGAAATGGCTCGAATTGAGCTAAGAATAAATGGTTTGCGCTGATTTTACATAACAGCTCTGTGTCTTTGTCTAATTCCATTGTAGTTGTTACATGAAAAAGACTAGGAATTTGAGATAGGGTTTTTCATAGAGATTTTTAGATCGGTTTTAACGGTTGAAAAAACAGGGGGAAAGTGAGTATTACAAGGTTGACACGACAAGAAAATGGGGTTTATATAGAGTTCACATTGAAGACAGTAGATTTTTGCTAGGACAAGACGCTGTCGTTTAAGAGTGTTCTCACCTGTCACCGGTTTTGTTTTTTCATTTCGTGTCTACTACCCGCTTTGAAACCGACTAATTTAAATGGCTCCCCAAAGTCCAATTAGGGGGTTTGAACTTGATGTCTAGTTAAAGGATGGAAATGTATTGATTAGCCAACCATAATCTTAAGGGCTTTTTACATGACATGCCCATAAAAGCAACTTATTTACCCTTTTATGCTCATTAAAACTTACTTTTCACCCACTACCCACCAACCCATCTTATTTACCGTCTATGCCCATTAGGCCCAATTTTATTTACAGCAATACCCATTTGGCCCATTTCACTTCCCCTTTCCCAATCTGGCCCATTGCAATTCTCCTTCCCCTCAATTAGCTCGTCGTGCACCACCGTCCTCCACCGCAGAACCACCGTCGGCCGCCACCTGACGATTCACAAAATACATGTTCAGAACCGTCTCACACTTCTCTTTCCACTTCCAGCATCCGTTTCCCCATAACTGTTGATCTTCAATTTTCATCTTTCCATTAATAAATTACCGGTCGATTGTGCGCCTTTCCTTCAATAATTGACTGTTTAATCGTTCAATTGGGTGTATTACTTTCTAGGATTTGATACGCACTTATGGGTCGTAAACCTAGGTCTTCACTGTCAAGTCTAAAAATTCGTAGTAATGAACAAGTTGATACGCGTTTGTTTTCGACTGGAAGTCGCGTTGCTGCTTGTCAAGATGAGGTTAAGGTAATTTTTCATTTGCTATGGTCAAACTTCAATTCCACAGTGCATTTTTTTCAAGTTTTCGTGCATTCATACATTCATTTTTACTTAAATGTATATAGTAGTTAATTTTGTGGTACACTGTATATAGTAGTTACTTTGTAGTAGTATACTTGTGTAGTATATGGTCTTTAGACGTGTATACCTGTTTGTATATTGTGTTTTGTAATGTATAGCAAGTAATTAGAAAAATAGTGAAGGAGTTGTTGAGAGAGAGGGAAAATAATCAAATCTTTTGGACTGCTATTTTTGTTGTGTCCTCTTCTGAGAGTAGAAAAGGGCAATCTTGTACTTGGACCCTCCGTACTTTGATTTAGAATACTGAAGTATCTTATTAGATCCACTAACATTGATTGATCGGGCTCACTTTGTAGGATATGTACTAAAAATTAACTAAAAAAGTTTTTGTTATATGTGCTTTTTTATACCAAAGAAATGTATACCAGGTAATTATTATTGTGTTGTTTCTTCTGTGTTTTCTAGGCTTGGGATTTCTTTGTTGCTCCTTCTACGTATGATCAGTATACTCCCAAGATCAATAATGATGTCAATGTTAAAATTGTTGAAGAGTTAACTGCCACCTTGACAAAGCGTCAACTTCAGATGTTTCGTAGTACATGTTTTGGATATTTTTTAGATATGCCGAAACAAATTGGTCATAATGCACTTCTTCATTGGTTGATGACGAGACAGATAAAGCCTGCATCTGGTGATGATTTATGGTTTGATGTGAATGGTTATCGCCTTCATTTTGGGTTGGGCGAGTTTGGTTTGGCCAGTGGGTTGAAGTGTACTGGTGCTGTAGAGGAAAGTAGACTTCCTGGGAAGAATCGTTTAATGCAAAAGTATTTTGGTGGAAAGTCTAGTCTTTACAGGTTTCATTTAACTAGTTGTTTTCACAGTAAATGTTGGAAAAATAATGACGCAGATGCATTGAAGATAGCAATGCTCTATTTTATTTGCACTTTTTTATTTGCTACACCGACCCGGAAAGATATAGGTTGTCTTGACTTGAAGTATATTGATATTGTTGAAAAGGGAGAGTATGACAACTATCCTTGGGGTGTTGATGTTTTCAACATTACAAAAGCGTCACTAGACAAGAAGATTATTCATAAGCCAAGTAGTTATAGACATTCTGGTTTTACACTTGCAATTCAAGTATGGTTGTGTGAGACTTGTCCAGCAATTGCGGGAGTAATTGTGACACGACCCGAAATCCGGTTAGGCCGTGCGGGCACCCGACATCCTCCCCTAGACCCGTCGAGTGAACCCTTACCAATTAAATTAGGAAAATAAATATAATAGTTCATAAATAAGGACAAGACTTTTTTTTAAAAAAAAAAAGCACAAACATACTGATACCTCTAAGCTGTACAAAAAAAATTACAGCTAACTACCCAACATACTAGGTTTAGGGCTATCCAGACAAGACATCTAAGAGTACAAAGAAGACAGATACCTCCTGAAGGGAGTCAAATGCAACTGAATTAATAACCAATAAACTGGTGGCCATCCGGAATAAAAGTTGGCTCACCCTGACAGCTGAAGTCGTCTTCGCTCCTTCACAACGTGGTGAACTGAATCGTGGAGCGAACCTGCCGAAATGAAGTAGATAGACAAAAACAAACAACAAACAAGGGTGAGTCAAAAGGACTCAATAAGTGGGGCAGACTAGCCACCTCAAAGAATAGGATAGCTAGCCAGGGAGAAAAGAAACAAATAGACCAAATTCCTTTTATTTAAATTATAAAAAGGCAGGGCCAGATAATAACTGGAAACACGTATGAAACCATAAACTCAACAAGGAATACGAGCCAGAAACATGTTAACAAATAATCAATGCACATATAAGCAGAACAGTAGTCATGTACCGCAAGTCTACACAATGGTATGAATTGAGATGCAATAAAATGAAGTGAAATGAAATGAAATAAAATGAAATATGATGCAAAAGGGTCACATGTGCCCGCCATCCCATCTCGAAGCGGAATACTCCTGCATTCGAGGGGAATCCAATCTGATAACCAACTGGAGCGGAATACTCCTGCTCCTGGGGCGGAATACTCCTGCACCCGATATAATATAAACCAGAGGCGGAATACTCATGCACTCTCTTGGGGCGGAATACTCCTGCACCCGATATAATGTAAAGCTGAGGCAGAATACTGCACTCTCCTGGGGCAGAATCCTCCTACCCTCAATATGATACAATGGAGCGGAATACTCCTGCTCCTGGGGCGGAATACTCCGACCCTCAATATGGTACAATGGAGCGTAATACTCCTGCTCCTGGGGCAGAATACTCCTACCCTCAATATGATACAATAGAGCGGACTACTCCTGCTCCTGGGGCGGAATACTCCTGCACCCAATATGATATGCAATGCAATGCATATGAATGACATATAATGCATATGAATGCAATGTGATGCAATAATAACCCTTCACCGGCGCGGGACTCTCATCGACAGCCGGGAAGTAGATGCCAACTCACAGCCAGAGTACAATGCTCAGATCCTCAATGCAATACCAACAACAGGACATAATATATAATATACAAGGTAGATCCAAAGCTAAGGCGTAAGGAGTACGCCTATCGGCAGCTACACACGTAAGGAACACGTGGTAGAAAATTTACGAGGCCAAGTGCCTCCAAAGAAATGGATACAAACACTTACCTCTTCCAAAAGTTAGCACAGCCACTCAATAACCACTTTGTCCTTTCCCACTCTATTCAATAAGCAGAAAAATATATCAAATTAGGCTAAAGGCTTCATTCCTCACATCTTAGGGCAATCCGGTTAGGAACCTGATACCCTATTTGCATACGTAATACGCAGGCCAGGCCTATGTACAGGGTTTAAGGTCACATAACCAAACCCCAAATAAATTACATTTATATGTTGCCCATAACTCACTGAGTACGAATATATAATCAATTCCATTATCGGGGTCCATTTGACCCTTTAAACTATTAATTGAACTTATTAAAACGATGTCTAATATCCAAATTTTTACCGTAAAAATATATTCAAACACACGTAATAAACTAAGATAATGAGTTAACATCATTACCTGGATGTTTTGTGGTGAAAATACTAATTTTTCTCCTGCTCTTTTTGCATTTTCTGGCATTTTTCATTTTATTTTCTACCGGGTGCGCTAGTATTTCACTGTTTCTCTTCGTTGAATGTAACTGCTAAGGGATCATATTAATTCCTTAGTGACCGACACACTCAGTTCCTTTCATTTCTTTCTTTTTCCTTTTTTGTCGTTTCTTTTCTTTTCCTTTTCTTTTTTTATTTTCTTTTCTTTTCGTGACAAAATTAAACCGGTACCCTACGATATTCGAAATAATTTCAACTTTTGCATACAAGTTATACAGAATATATGTAGCATACTCGTGAAGGCGGATCTCAAATCGGGTTCCCGAAACTCAAGATGCGAATTTAAATAGAAAAAGTCAATTTTTTAACTTTCGGCATTTTAGCGGAAACTAGCCGAACAACATCGAAATTCACTTTCAAAAGTTCACAAAAATCACAAATAATTATACGAACCTAATGGCGCTTTCGAATTTCGAATCGGATCTCATTCGCCAAAATCGAGATCGAAAATCACTTTTTAATATTTATCGATAATAAAATCTGAAATCTTCTTCCGATACGTACCAAACGAGGTCTGATTTAGCTCAAATTTTACAGACATGTCCTAATGGATATTACGAACATTTTAAAATTATCGGCAGGCCAATCGGAGTCCTAACTTCCAAAACGACTAACCGAGGTCGTTTCATTCTCCTCCACTTAAACTCTCGTTCGTCCTCGAACGAGCCTAAGTCTAAAGCAAGATTTACGCAGATAACAAGAGAACTTGCACGACCTTCATGAGCTACTCCACGGGCATTATTTCCTGATTACAGAATCAGAATTACAACACATATTGAACTCTTGGATAAAAACATTGCTGGATAATATCATAACGCCATTGCCCAGCTTATTCTGACTATACTGATCCTTCCTCGATCACGAGAGGAGAGTTCTACATTTTTGAAACAAAGATACACGAAACTTTGAATGGGTTAACATGATTCAGCCGATAATTACCTCTTCGATATACCTTTCGATATAGAACAGGTCGATGGAACTAAGAATTAGCTTACGCTTCAGCAACGCCTTAGAGATTTAATATTATGATTCGGTATCAATTGGAGGAAGACTCCTCCACTTAAAGCATAAACTCATACAACTAATTTGAATAGAAATAGTCATCCTCGCACAACCTGCTGGATTAAAGAAGACTTAGCTAAAAGCTGAACATAGGCAGACCTAAACTACCAAACTACCCTTTCGAGTTGCCAACTAGCTGCAACTCTCGAGTTCACAACTCCATACCTTTGCCGTAAACACCACCGCCTGATGGATCAAATCAAAGGTCAAATGACGCCTCTCATTACCCTTAGTAGCCTTGAAAAACAACCATGTGCTTACCCTGCCACCTTGACACGTACTCTGGCTCAACACAGGGAATATCACAAGAGGCTACTGACCGCCTAAGCTCACTAGTGCCGGAAGAAGAATAGATGGAAATGAACTGAGGATAGGAATATTTAAAGCTTTAGGAATCTCATCTTCTTATTTGCTTGGCTACCGGAGCTAGACTACTTCCGAGTAAGGCAAGCCAAAGAATCGCAATTGAAGAGATAGACATTAAATAAGCTTTATGGAAAAACATTCATACCAATTTAACCTCCCAATAAGAAGGAAACTCTGACAATTTACCAGAATACCCTTTTATAACTAAGACAAACTCATAGAATAACATGACTCTGCTAGAATCTCGAACCAAGAGGAGACACATAGATCGAGCATTACTTACCAGCCACTTTACACTGGAAGAAACAACGACACTTCCTGATGGTGACGAATAAGAATCCCATCATCCTACCAACACTGTTTTCCAAGGAAAGAGGTAAAATGACTTGACATAATAACACAAGGTGGCATAACAGGATGCCAAGCAGGCAATAGCAATACTCACCGTCAAATCTCTCATATTTAGATCAGATAAACTAGTAGGGTCTCATAAATGCCAGGAATAAATCGTATCAGAAGCTCACCCCTCTATCGCAACCGATTCTTAATAGGAACAACATCCAAGAAAACCATTGAAACATGATAAGACAAACCATTTCCAGATCGATCGAAAGAATCAAATCTTACTCACATTTAAGAAAAGAAGAAATACTTGGGTCTACTACATCGGATGCCTTAGCATCCTGCCAGACTAGTAGTTCATAGAACTGCCTCTACGGCTGAGCCGAGCCGCTACCCTGATAATTACTTCTAGAAGAACCACTACTACTACGCTCTCGACCTCTATCGAATGAGGGCATATCTCTGGCTGATTGAGATCTAAATAAAATTCCCTACGACTGTGCAGGTGCCTGATGACGAGAAGAAGGACGATTGTCTACTTGCTAGAGTAAGGAAAAACTCCTCAAAGGATAACCAGACTCACGACAATGATACCACATTTTCGCTGAAAAATGGAAGCTGGAAAGATTGTTGATAGCTGTAAAGAGAAGACTGAATCTGATCTTGATGAGCTACTGGCGCACTCTAAGAATCAAGTGACACAAGCTGAGATAACCTGGAAGGTGACCTCCTGAAATAATCATAACTTTTATCTCCAAATGAGGTACCATGGTTGTCCACTAGGGTCACGGGATCTCTTACTCTCCCGCTCTAACTCTTCCCACTTTAACTTATGATATGCCTCGTACCTTCGAGCAATATCAACAACGACATCAAATGAGATCACGACCTCAATCTCTCGAGCCATCTGGGATCTCAAGGAAGGAGAAAGGTCATCAATAAATCTTTTAATCTCTCGAAAGGCTTTGGTGATCATCACTAGATATGACCAGATATACAAGTTAGAGTAATAAATTATGGTGATCATCACTGTATATGACCAAATAAACAAAATATAAGCATCAATGATGGTGATCATCACTAGATATAACCAAATATACAAAAAAGGAGCATCAATGATGGTGATCATCACTAGATATGACCTAATATAACTAGAGTGATAAACGATGGTGATTATCACTATATATGACCAAATATATAAGTTAGAGTAATAAATGATGGTGATCATCACTATATATGAACAAATATACAAGTTAGAGTGATAAATAATGGTAATGATCACTATATATGACTAATTATACTAGTTAGAGTGATAAATGATGGTGATCATCACTAGACATGACCAAATATACAAGTTAGAGTGATAAATATTGGTGATCATCACTAGACATGACCAATTTTACAAGTAAGAGTATTAAAAGTGGAACATATGTTTGATGTTCTATCTTTTATAGAGTTGTTTCGAACATCCTAGTGATTTTTGTCGCATTTATGCAGTCGTTCGGAGCGCTCTTGTTTATTTGTTACTATCTTCATCGTATAGTTTTATAATTTTTCAGAACATATATATTAGTTATAGAACTTTATTGGTTCGTGTGGAACGAACCATAACAATTATTTAACATAACAAGTTTTTCTGAAATTTCCTTGATCATTACGACATAAATCATAACAACTGCAAATAAATTGAACCTAAACTATGAACCAACACTTGATCCAAGTACAAAATATGAGAACAATTAGCACATCTATTAGCAGAACCACAACACCCAACTTTTTACGCCATAATCATGCATTTTTCCTCTCTTGTCAACAGCTTTCAACTTCTTCAGTAGACCCCATATTACTCTCTTCGCTTGATCTAGCTTCATTGTGTCATCTGAAGTAGTTGCAACCCTTTTCCTACAAAAATCCACGATATTTTAACTTCTCATAATCTCCACATCGACAAAATGGTTCTACACTACCATTATTAACGGATCTACAAGACATTTAAATATAATTGTGGGATGGATTTTTTTTTTTGTTATCTGGTTTGAATAAGAATGAATGCTCATATATAATTGTGTTGGTGTTGGGTGGTATTTTTTATTACTGTTGCTATATAACTGTTGTTCACGCGCCTAATATAAGTGTTATTTACGAGGTTGTGCCAAGTCAGCAACATATGTTCGGAACATCCATCTGGATTAGTTTCAAATGATGTAATGAAGTTCCGAACATAGTGTTTAAAATTTGAAAAATATAGAACGGCTACAACGAACAGTCGCCTCAAAATTTAAAAAATACACAGAATAACTACTAGCTACAATACACTTAACAGCTACAATAGTCACTTCCAAACGAACGTTTCGGTTACCTCTTTACTCCTATAAATACTCAATCAAACCATTGCAATCCATATTCAACAACTAACAAAAACAATCAAAATTCAAAACATAATAAAATGGCTCGTTGACCATCCACTTCAAGAGGAGCAACCACTACAAGAAGAGGAGCAACCAATACAAGAGAAACTACAAGAGGAGCATCCACGCCAAGATGAGCAGCCACTACAAGAAGAGCATCCACGGCAAGAGGAGCAGCCACTACAAGAGGAGCATCCACGACAAGGCAAAACACGGTTGCAGCACCATATTCACCACAGCAAGAACGGGCTAATGATATTTTAGAACAGCTTCAGGCTAAAGTGTGGGGTTGGAAGTTCAAATTTGAGGACTTTTTTTATGACAACTAAATGGACGTCAGAAGGATGAAGAAGGAAGTAAGGAGGGTAAAGAGCATGCTTAAAAGGATACTTGTTGATAAGGGCCTACATTACCTTGACTACCACTCATCTCCATCAAGATAGCAACTTGAATGTTTATGCTTATTTTGGATTTATTTGGATGTTAATATGAATGTTTATTAAGTAATTTCTTTGTTTGAATGCTAATATAATTAGCATACTTTTGTAAAGCGCTGAATCTCTGATCAATCAAGAATATTTTTTCCTGGTTCTTTAAAATCAATGTATAAATTTTAATATTGGAACATCTGTTGTTATGTACAAAACATCATTTATATTGATCCTTTTCACTATGAGTTTTTGAAGTTTGGAACATCAATTGCCATGCTTGGAACGACTTATAGCCGTTCTCGAATATCTATTTACTTATTCCTTTAAAATTAATTTCTTACTCTTATCATTTTCATTTGAATGTTGATTAATTGGAAAATATATATTATATGAATGTTTGTTTGAATTCTGAACAATTGACAAATAACAAAAATGTACTGCTAATAAAACATATAGGTATTCCATATTAACTGCTATTAAGTAATTAGCCATGCACTTCTTTCCACCGAAACAAGAATGTTCCGAATGACTATCTCAAAATTTTAATGTACACAACGATTTCAAGGAACAACTGCATCGTTGTTTGAAAAGTACATAACAGTTACAAGTTTCATCAAAAGTCACTTCCAAACAGACTCGTCGATTCCCATTTTACTCTTATAAATACCCAACACACAATCAAACCATTCCAAACCATAGAAATAACAACAATCATACCAAGGCAAAATGGCTCGTCGACCAAGAACAAGAGGAGCATCAATAAGAGGAGCATCGAGTTCAAGGCCTAGGACACCTTCATCGAGTTCATATTTAAATTTTGAAAATTCGAACGATGTCTTGGAGCAACTAAGGGTTGAAGTGTGAGGAAGGAAATTCAAGTTCGAAGATTTCTTCCATGAATACAAGAGGGACATGAGAAGAGGGTTGCTTGCTAATAGGAGAATTGATTTCATTCCATACTCCACACCACCAAGAACACCACCACAAGCACCACCACAAGCTCCACAAAATGCACCCTAAGTTTTATTGTTTATGTTTATTTTAGTTGTAATTTTAAATGTTATTATATTATTTTATTTTTATTTTGAATGTTGAAGTATTGACAAATCTATGATGTACGTTTGATTGAATTATAAATAATTATCATATCATTTTTGTCTCGATTCAATCTATGATCAATCACGAATATCTTTGCATTTTTGGAGAACACAAGTGGAGGAGTTTCAGAAGTTTGGAACATCAATGGTATTGTCAGGAACGACTAGTTGTTGTTCCAGAACGTCTATGTGTAAATAAACTTAAATAAAAGTTGTAAATGTTTGGAACATCTATTATTATGCCAGGAACGACTACTAGTCATTCTGGAACGTCAATGTGTAAATCCTTTAAAATTAAATTATATCTCAATCATTTTCCTGTTGAATGTTGGACGATTGACCAATATATTTGAATGTTTGTTTTAATTCCGACTAATTAAACATAACAAAAATACGCTGCAAATAGAACGTTGGTTATCCATATAAGCACATCAAAAGTTATTAGTCATGCACTACTTGGCTAAAAAAATAAAATTTATTCATACCTAATTACATACCAAAATAAAATTTAAAAATTTATCCAAATATTATAGACCCAAATTAAGGTTTCATTTTGTCGTCAAAGATACAAGCGGCCAAACGTTTCCTCCATCGATCAGCCTCACTATCACAAATTTTGTCCATGGGGGTGTTTGTGAGTAAATGCTCAATGTACATCAACGAGTACACTCCACATGAAGTGCCACTTAGATTTTGTGGACAAATACTTCGTGACAGTCTCTCAAACCCCCACATGTCTCCTTCCTTCACCTTGGGAGCCAAGTCTTTGAAGACTTTAAATTTCTGACATAGATCGGGAACAGGTAGAGAATAGGCAGCATTATTGGCAAGAACTTTTCATCATCATCAACCCCCAAATTGCAACCATACACTACAATGTTCCCGTTCACCATGTCAAACACCACTGTCACATAGTGGTTGTCGTTGATGTTGTAGATGGTGATAATCCTCTTTGCACAAGCCCAACACCTACCCCCTGGGTAGGGCAGCTTTCCATGTGCATACTTAAGAAAATCATCGTCAAACTCATACGTCTTCAACAACATATCCATCGGAAGGCTATCTTTCTTTGCATCTTCTTCAATTTGGTAGTAGCGTTTTTTCATGTTGTCAAAAATGTCATATCCCGAATGATGTCACCCTGATCGTAATGATATGGGTAATTCAGATGCCTCACCCGCATCATTGTCAGCACAGCTTCAATATACTACAGAACAAATAAGATAGAAAAACAAAATGGGGTAAGTGAGTGTAAGAAAGGGCAGTTGTTCTGAACATCTCAAACCGATGTTCAGAACATAGGTCAGATGTTTAAGAAATCTGTGAGAAGTTAGAAATATGTAAGTTGTTCTAAGCATATGTCAGATGTTCGGAACTCCAACAATATTTTCCGAGCAACAACATAAAAGTTTAGAAAATCAGTAAAATAATAAGCTTACAATGTCCCACAACCACTCTGTCTTGTCCATCAGCAATTTGAAATCTTTGTAAGTCATTGGCAATCCAAGAAAAATACTTGTTTTCGAATTCTTTTTCTTTATAAATTGTTTCAGAGAATCCACTTTTTTCAGCTTTAATTTCTTGTAAATATCCACATGTAACCTCGGAGCAACTTCTTCATGCTTCTTCTTTTCTTCTATGTGTGGTGATTTCACAACCTTTGCATGTTTTATACTTATTTTGCTCTTCAACTGTTCAATCATTACCTGCATGGCCGCCATCGACATCTCCATACCTTTACGCCAATCGTTGCAATCTTTTCAATTGCAACTTCTACATTTGGAGATGTCGAATCCATCACCACCAGAAGAATCACCTTTGGGTTTCTCAGAAGCAACAATCTTTTGCTCCATTGCTTCCCTCCATCCACTGCATTCGTCACATTTGCAGCCTCTGCAATTGGAGCTCTTCACAATACCAATGTCACATTCACTATCATATTCACCAACACCATCAGCTTTCTTTCATTCTTCAACATTCACATCTTGCAAACCATCACTTATCTCTTCAACTTTCTCCCCATCATAATCCCCAAAAATCCTCTCAATTTCTTCATCCACATCTTTACTTGCTATCACTTGTCTTGGAGAGATGCCAGAATTGTTTTTGAAAATACATATTGCAGTGCCATCAACCAGAGCAATGCTGGTGGCATACGCCAAGCTTTCACACAAAGGATCAACAAAGTCGTCCTCAAAGTCGTCAAATGGCACAATGTTTTGAAAGAAATTTTGCTCCAGCTCATCATCAGTAGGAATGAGGAAATGGTGAACAACTTGTTAATATACCCCGCAGTAAAAAATTAATGTCAAATAAATTATAAAAAAAATTTGTAAGTTGTTTGGAACAAACTGACAAAGGAGCTTTGAACGTCTCAATGATGTTTAAAACATCTATCAACGATGTTCCGAACTTCTACGAGTCAAGCAATAGATCGACGAGAGATGTTTCATAGTAAGATGTTTTGAACATCTAAGAGAAATGTCTCAACAAAAACAAATATATTCCAAATATTATCATAAGATAAATAGAAAATGTAATTCTTACAGGATACTCATGTTGCTCAAACATCTTGTCAGTGTCTCTCTCGGCCTTCTCAGTAAGCCAATTTAACATCCTCGAAATTGTTTTTTGTTTTGGAAGATCCTTTGGCCTCAAGTCAGGTATAGCTTCATGAAGCCAGGCCATGAATGCCCAGGGAAAGCCATAAAGATTGTAGGTATGACTTGCACTTGCTGCAGGATCTTGCATTGGCTTTATCAGATAATCCACGGTTAATTCATAACTCATCATACCCCAAGGATAATGCTGGAATGCCTCAAGATCAGCTGCCAAGCACACCACCCATTCCTCTATTCAATATTTTGAATTTTTCGCACAAAGAACTGTATGAACAAACCAAGCCATAAAAATATTTAAATACAACTTCTGGGGTACTTTTTTAGACGAGATGCATTCAAGCAAGTCACCACCTACCACAACTTTCTTTTTCAATAGCTCCTTTTAAATTTTTGGCTTATTGAACTTCCTCTTGGCAGGTGAGGGCTCAGGTGACTCCTCCTCCTCCTTCTTTTTCTCCCCCTTCCCCTTCCCCTTCCCCTTCTCCTTCTCTTTTTCCTTCTCCTCCTTCTCCTCCTTCTCCTTCTCCTTCTTCTTTTTCTCCTTGACAAAATCAACAACCAACTTCCACAATTCCTTCCCTTTCTCTCTCATCTCTGCTAAGTACTCTTTCTATGTATAAGCACCACAGTTTAGCCCTATCATTAGTGCAAACTCGGATAGGCCAAAACATACTGGCAATCTATTGTAGGCTATCCAAACCTCCATCTGCTTCTTACAAAGAATCCTTCGGAATAGGAGGTTATGCACCAACTTGGTGCCAAACAGTGGATAATCCAACAATTGCAAAAATGACCGAAACAACTATGAGAAAATCCGCTTCTCAATTGCAATTTTTTCAAAACAGACTTGAACTGCATCATGCCCCTAGCCAACGGCGATCTAACAGTAACCTTCGATTGAAAATGTTTATTGTCGACCAAGTTTGTGGAATAGAGCTCCTCAGCATTCTTCCTCAAAAAAATATGACCAACATCTTCATACTGCACATAATGTTATAATATAAAATGAATCAGAACGATATTAAATTACATTATACGAAATCAATAAAATGTTCAGAACATAGTGATGAAGATGTTCTTAACAACTAACTTAACGTTTGGAACATCTTCGTTCGGATGTTCAGAACGACTCGATGAATTCTATTAACCTTCATCTTGATGTTGGGAACATTAAAGAAGTCATGTAGAACATTAATATTGATGTTTCGAACAATTCAAAAGTTTCAATTTACTATCACATGGTCTTCTTCCACCTTCAATTCAAATGTTCCTTCTGCTTCCTTCTCTTCAACTACTTCCTTTTCAACATTACCACATGCATCCTTTACAGCATCCCCACCTTTTACATGATCCCTTAAGAAGTTTCTTTTTAAAATTTCATCCTCTGCCTCTATTCTTCTTCTTTTAATGCTTTTTGGATTCTCCCTTGACTCATCTTCTGCTTCTCCTTTTTCTCTAGCATCCCCACCTCTACTTAAATCATCACCTTCTTCATTTTTTTCTTCAACTTCTTCCTCTTCAGGCCTCAAAAATTCACTTTTTAAAAGTTCACCAATTCCCCCTCATCTGAATCCTCTCTCCTTTCACCCTCATATGCAGCCCTCTCCAAAGCCTCCCCGCCTCTACTTAAATCGTAACTTCGTACTGGGCTTTGGTTTTTCTCTTGTGATCACCTGTTTCCCCTTTGTTTTAGGAACCTATTACTTCTCCTTCATCATCACTCTCCACAACCAATTTTCTTCTCCTTGTATTTGTTCTTGGGCGATTAGGGTAGGTTCTACATTTGTAGGAGTATGTTCCGATTCTGGAGTACTAGGCCTAGAATCACTAGGAGTAGGCTTCTTCTTCGGTTCAGGAGCCTTTCTTTTAGAAATTGCCTTCCTGGGAGTCTTTGTAGGCTTCTTCTGCTCAACTTCATCTTTCCGTGTTAATTTTCTCGATCGTAAATTTACCATTTTTCTGCAAAAACAAGGGGATACAAATTTTAGATACAAAAAATCATGAACATCCAATGAGATGTTCTTAACCTCTTATGAACTATTGTGGAACTATTTTAGGTGTTCGAAACATCAAATGACGAAGAAATAAAAAAAAAAAAATTCTAGGTTTTAAATTTTCACCACAGTTTAAAAAACAAAGACAATGTTTACCTTTTTTAGTCAATACACTACGAATATATGTTATTTTGATGGTGGGATTGCTTGAACGATGGAGATATTGAGAGAATTTTGGTTGAATGTTTGTGCAAATTGTGTGCAAGTTGTATTTGAAGTAGAGTGATGAGAAGTTATGGTTAGAGACACGCGAGTGGGAAGAAGTTCCCAAGAATTGAAATGATTTCTTCCATGTTTTAATAACGGCCCTCAAGTTTTAAAAGCGTTAATTTATTCCCTGATTAGTCCTAATCACACTTAGAATAAAAAGAAAAGGGAAAAAAAAAACGAGGCCCTGCCACGTCAAAAAAAAAAACTTGAGGGGTTCTGGAACGCCTATTTCCTCTACTAGCTACATACACTATGTCACTAACAGTCTTCACAATAACAAAAAAATTTACGCTTTCAATATATTTTAGCATTGTATTTAGTAATCTGCGTTATATTTTTTAAAGAGTTTTAGCTTGATAGCAGCATCTCGTCACTTGAAAAGTCATAATTTTTTGCCAAATATATTCGCCTTGAAAGATAAAGATCAGTCTTGAATTTACGCTAAAGACTTTTTTTTACAATTTCTTTCTGTGGTAGAGAAAATTGCCAATAATGGTAATGAAAATACAAGAATGCCCAACCCATTTGGGGTGGGTATATGGTATTGGTATCAACCGGCCGTCGATGGTGACCTTCAGCGGAAACTATATTCACTACTAAAAAAACAGGGTTCTCCCACCACCACCAGGCGACCGAAAATCGGTCTGTGCAGTTGTGCGACCGATTTTCGGTCGCACATACCACTGAAAAAATAAAATTAAAAATCGGTCGCCACTTCGACCGCTTGTGAGTCGCTGATGAAAATAGGATTTTTTTTAGTCACAGCTATGCGACCGAAAATCGGTCGCATGTCGGTCGCCTAACTGTGACTAAAAACGGGGCAGAACCCCTTTCTCCCCCATTTCAACATACCCAAAACCCACCCAATCCCTAAAAACCGAACCCCCCCACCCCATAACCAACTATCCACCATTACATACCCCATATAACTTTAAATTACTACTCTATAACCTCCAACATAACATCTAACACAATCTACACCTACTAATTCAAGGTAAATTTCATTTTTTAGTAATTTTTGTTATTTTTTTAAAAACTCATATAATGACTTTTTAATTCACTTTTTTTGTAGTTATTGGGTGGATAGCACATTGGTAACTCATAGTTACATGCGATTGGATCCCATACAAAGTTGAGGTAATTTTTTTTTTGGTTTAATAATCCGAATTTAATTATATATATATTTTTAAATAATGGAGAGCCTATATATGTTGTTTACATGTTAGTTGTTAGTTATAATTGGTTTATTCTATATAATGTGATGTCGAGTAAGTTGTTTTGGGTTGATGAACTTTAAATATAGGGTTGTGATGTTTGGGATTAATTATGGTAATTGTTGTGATATGTTGGATTTCTTTGGTAGAGTTGTTTGCAATGTGTTGATGCCTTGTCATGGGTTGTGGTGTTTGGGATACTTGCTATGCATTTAAAGTTAGGGTTTTGGTATTGTTGTTTGGATTGTTCATGTTTGGAACATTTTATGCCTAAACCGGATAACTTGTATGCGTTTTGTATTGCATTGCTAATAGTAATTAATATGGAATTCAAACGGACCAATGGATATTCAAAAAAAGGCTAGGATTATTAAAAATTGGTACCAATTAGATTGTTCTCAATTTGGCAATTTTTGTGTAGATATGGACTTTAATGCACGTCGTTTGTGGATGGACAATAGACTTTTCCCCGGTCGGCGGGGGATAAGGCCTGAATTTGAAGAGGGTCTTAAGGAATTTGTTGCTTTAGCAAAAACAACCGAACCTTTTATAAGGCGTGGTACAATTAAGTGCCCCTGCATAAAGTGCAAATGCTGCACCCTTCAAGATATAACGACCGTACAACTGCATCTGTTAGATAGGGGGTTTATGCCAGATTACTATATTTGGCGTTATCATGGAGAGCCGTGGGATTTGCAGGGGCACATTCAAATGCTTCAAAATATTCATGGCACTGGTAGTTCTCCGGTTTTGGAACCAGACCGTAATGATTATAGAATGGATGATATGGTTCGTGATGCTTTTGGTATGTACCCGGATAATGATCCCATGCAGCCGGGGTACATCACAGCCTAACACTGAGCACATTCCCAATGCCGAGGCAAGTGAATTCTATAAAATGTTGGAGGAAGCAAGTCGTCCATTCCATGAGGGCTCGGTACATTCCAAGTTGTCTGTTGCTGTCAGATTGCAGAGTATCAAATCAGATTATAGTATTTCTCAAGCTGCCATGGATTCCATCATAGGCCTTATGAATGAACTAAAGCCGGCTAACATGGACTTACCAACTTCTTATTACTTCACTAAGAAGTTGGTTTCCTCATTAGGCCTTACTTCTCATAAGATTCATTGTTGTGTTAATGGTTGCATGTTATATTACAAGGATGATGCAGAGCTCGTGCAATGTAGATTTTGTGAGGAGCCTCGATACAAGCCCGAGAAAAATCAAAAAAAGAAGCCGAAACCTGTTAAGTGGATGTATTACTTGCCGCTTATACCCAGGTTAAAGAGGTTGTATGCTTCCATAAATTCTGCTCCTCACATGAGGTGGCATCATGAGCGGACCAGGCAGGCGGGTATTCTATCACACCCCTCAGATGGTGAGGCATGGAAACACTTTGATCAAGTGTATCCGTCATTTGCTAGCGAGCCGAGGAATGTAAGGTTGGGGCTGTGTTCCGATGGCTTCACCCCTTTTTGCTGAATTTGGTCCAAATGCAGTCAGTGATCATTTTACAAATTGGTTTACCTCATTTGTAAGTGTTATGGAAACTCATATATTTTTCCATTGATTTAAAAACCTTACTACCGTCATCGAATTCTGACTAATTTACACTAATCCATTTAATTTTAATATAGGTAAACAATCCGGTGAATGACATCAATTTTGATTTTTTGCGACATATATGTCATGGCCCATATTACGAGTATAAAAGATGAATACATACTTCGTAAATGGGTACAAGTTTCATACACACAGCTGGTCCGAGGGTAAAAAAACCTACAACAGCGGTGTGTCTGTGAGTGCTGGAACTGGTGACCAGGGGGGCGACTCTGAGTTCTACGGAGTGATCGAGGAGATCTTAGAGGTTGAGTATAGAGTTGGATGGCCTCATAAAAGATTGGTTCTCTTCAAGTGCAAGTGGTTTGATCCAGGTAGCAGGGGTACGCGGGTGGATTCGAGTTCAAAGCTAGTTGAGGTTAATCACAGAAGGTCATATGGAAACTATGATCCTTTCATCATTGCACAGAATGTAAAACAAGTGTGGTTTCTTCCTTACCCTCGGACGAAGAACGCATCAAAAGCAAAGGCCAAATCCAAGTGGTGGGTGGTTCTTAAGGGAAAACCGGTGGGATTAATTGAAGTACCTGATAGGTTAGATGTTGCATACCAGAATGAGGTCTCAACTGTGCCCTTGATAGCGGATATTGAACTTGCAGACAATTTGCGACATATTGATGGGACGTATGACCCGGGTGGCTGCATCTGAATTTAGTCGTGCAAAAAACCCGGCTAGCCTTGGAGAAGGTATTCCCCTTAGATAGTTGTGACGGCCCACCGGATCACCAGGAGCTCATGGTGTATGATCCGCATTCGCCTTATTACATTGGTGAGCCTGGCACTCGTGTAGAAGGCAGGATGATTATTTATCCCGAGGCGGATAAAGGGTAAGCTACCTAATTTATTAAGTTCTTATCTATTAAATAATTGCTAGTATTAGGAATAATTGTTATAACTCTTGTTAACTTTTTTGTAGCTTTTGCCCAAGCGATGAGTCCACTAAGGTACTGACTGCGTGCATGAGAGCGCACTGGAACCAGCCTTGGCGAAACTGGAGCGATGTGCCCCAGCAAGTAAAGAAGCAGATATTGGTAGATTTTGAGGTGATACATATGCATTTCGTTTAAAACTAATTGCAGTTTTTAAACCATGAATATGTCTAAAGAAAATATTTTGATATACTTTCAGGGGCAATGTACCTGGCATCAGGGTCTGGATTATAACATTCGTAACATCTTCCCCAAGAAATGTGCTGCGTTATTCAAGGGGACTTATTACAATGCGCGGCATAAAGGTACAAGGCCCGGCTTCCTCGATGCTGCTCAGTGGGCGGAGCTGGATGAATATTGGCAGTCGCCCGAGTTCGAGGCGAAGAGCGTTCAAGGCAAGGCTGCGCGAGCGTCGGAAAAGGGTGGATCGCTCCATACCGGTGGCTCAATTAGCGCGGCTACACAGAAGATGCGCTTGGTACAGTTATTTAATTGATTGATTATTTACTTGAACAGTTGATTTTTTGTCTAACATATTATGATTTTAAATTTGTAGGAAAAGAAAGAAAAGCGCACTATTCCCGTGCTCGAGCTGCACAAGATCAGGCATACAAAGGGTGCCAAGAAGGGCGGTGGAGAGTGGGTCGAGCCCCACGCAAAAGAAGTTTGGGTAAGTTTGTAAAATTCGATCTTTAGTCGCGCCAATCCTTCAACGTTTAGTCTTTATATTAACATCATTAATATATTTCTGTTATTCAGGAAAAGGCTACAAAGGCTGTAGAAGAGTGGACATCGACTCAAGCATCGGACGCCGGAAGCAGCACCCCGGCTCCCTTGACGTTCGAGAAAGAAAAGGAAATATGGGTCGAAACTGTTGGAGGGGTTAAGAAGGGGTCTGCTTATGGTCTTGGATCGCTATTTGCTTCGGATAAGCATAATGCTCGCTTTTTGGGCACTTCAGTTACTTCTTCTCCGTCGAGCTCTGTTGATCCTGCTCAAATGGCTCAAATGAAAGAGCAGATCGCACAGCTGTCGAGAGTAAATCAAGAAACGCAAGACTTTATCAAAAAGCTCCTTGCCAAAAAGGAGAAGAAGAAAGCGAGAAGAAAGCATAAGAGCAGGCATCGACGCAACTCCTCTTCCTCTTCCGAGTCCGGGTCTAGCTCTGCCTCGACCGAGTAGTCTTCTGTGATTGTGGATAACTGTCTGTGAAGCTTTATGTTAACAATTTCAAGACATAACTAATGTTGTTGGATGTTATTGAAATGTTACGCCTTATTGCGTTGTGTTTGAATTAGTGTTTGCCTTGTTTTCGAATGCAGTTTTCTGTTGAAATACATCTGGTTTTTGCTGTTGCTACTGCCTGAAAACAGATTTTTTATTGCAGGGTTTTTCCAGTTTGGCGACCGACTTTCAGTCGCCAAATCAGTGGCTAACAGTAGACAAAGTATGCGACCGATTAGCGTATGCGACCGACTTTCGGTCGCCTAAATGGTCACATGTAATTCCAACACATTGACCAAATAGGCGACCGAATTTCGGTCGCATATGATATGCGACCGAAGATCGGTCGCCTAAACAGTCAACGTTTCTATCCTATTATGCGACTGAATGTCGGTCGGATGGTGGTCGAAGTATCGACCAATTTTCGGTCGCAGGGCTTTTTGTGACCATTAATTCTCCGACCACCCATATCGGTCGCCGATCGGTCGACTGGGCGACCGGTATGCGACCGATTGGGTGGTCGGAGAACCCTGTTTTTTTAGTAGTGATTGAGTTCATAGATAGGATAACAGTGCTACTGAGAAAGATATTATTGAAAATCACCTAGTCACCCCATATTTTTTTGAAACAGATTTACATCAAGAGAAAAAGATGAATATTCCATCTCTAAGAAGCTATAACCATTGATAAGGACTCTGAATTTGCTAGTATATATGATAGAGAAAACACTCAAAATGTGTGAAGAGCCAGCCGGTAATGGAGAGAAGAAATATTCTTTGGAATGAATGATTGATTTCACCACATCACACTTGGGAACAAACAAGATTGCTGCTATTTCAACCGAGGCAGAGAAGGAAACTCCAGAGGTGCAAACGTATACCATAGAACAAGTGGAGGGGAAAGGAAATGCAAAGGCGTAGTATGCCACAAAGTGATTTATCCATATGCGGTACATTTTTGCCATGATGTGGGAAGCACTAGAACCTTTATGGTCTCTATGGTGGGTGCTGATGGAACAAAAGTTAATGCAGTATCAGTCTGCCATGAAGATACAGCATCCATGGCATTGCCTTTTCAGTTCCATTTGCCATTTTCACTTAATAATGTATGCTGTGATGCTAGTACTTCGTGATTTTGTCAATCACGGTCAATCAAGTATGATGTATGCATGTCTGTGTTAATCGAAATATTTGGTTTGTATATTAAAATGTGGTTAATGAAGGGTGTTAATGGAAATTAATTACTAGATTTTTAACACATTTTAACCATCATAGAAATAATCTTTTTAACTTAACTCTTACGCAGTCTTCTAAAGCTTCTCCATCTAGACATTTTCTTCAACTAGATAATGCATTAGCTTCTATGTACTGTTCTCCTTTCTTCAAAAGATTTCCAAATTCATGCTGCACGCAACTTCTCTTTTTCGCTCTAAACCATGTTATTATATTGGGATAAGGATAAAATCTTTATAAGTACCTCAACTCTTAGATGTTCTCAACGTTAGCTACTATATCGTAAGTCAATGCAAACTACAAAACAACCTTCCCTTCTTCGGTTCTAGTAAACAAATCGCCCTGCAATTGGCCGAAATCGTCACATATCTACTCAGATGTCCATTCGACTCTTTATTAATAAGATTTATTGGCCATTTGAGATCATTTGACCAGATATCCATATCTTCCCTTACATGATAGTGTATATAACACACACACACACACACACACACAAATCAAATGGATAATGTGAAGTAACTAGACCGAGGTTATCATTGCGAAACACATTTATTCAACTTAAAACCAAGCAATCATTCTAGACTACATACTATATATTCAATTTCTAAATATGTTCTCCAACACATTTGCTGACAGACAAATAGTCTCGTGATTATATAGCACTTCTACCCATGTAAAACTTTGAACAACCTCTTCGAAATAAAAGTATGTCGAAGATGATTGTAAAGAGATGAAAGAGAGATAACCAAACCAAAATGCCTTTACAGTACTAGATCAACATATCGATACAGCAAGTTGGGCTAGAATTTCCGCTTTTATGTATGTGTACTCTCGACTGTGCTACTTCGCTTTCCCTTTATACAAGTTTCAGCTAGTAGGTAAAAGAAGATCAGCAAGATTTAGGTTGCTCCTGGAAGCCAACAGTATAAAAAGTACTGAAGCAAAAATAGACCTCAACTAATCTTGGATCCAACTAGCTATCGAAAACTCCTCTGTTTGTCTCCCTCGAGCACCAGATAGGAATATTCGGATGACATGCCAGTATTTTGTCCATGGACCCCTCCAACAAAATACCAGCTACACAAGTCTTTCCCAGATGCAAGCACAGTCCAAATGATTCTAGTGAGCAAAAGGTTAATATGCCTATTATACTCTGCCAGATCATTAATTCTCTCTAGTTGTCGCTTATCACAGTAACTACAAATAAAGTCTTCCATATATTGAGAACAGCCTTTCCGGGAGCCCCATATTTGCAGATTTGATTGCCTGGAAATTCGCTCATGCCGCTGTATGCCCTCAAACCCCAACCTCCTCAAGATGGATTTATCTCTACCCTCTGCGAAAAATGGGACAGGAAGTAGAACTTCTCTGTCGCTGTACATCCATAAGTGAAACACAAAGATACAGCATTTTAACATTCTCAAACAACATTGACCAATTCCACATGCATCAAATGTCAGGGGAGATACAGAAGAAAATGCACCACATACATTTGATACCCTCGTGTGACAATTCATAGAACTCTGAATTGTTCTTGGAGATCCGCATCGACTAAACTTGAGGCTTAGCAAATGAAAAAGTAAGAATCCTCTATTCATTGCTCCCTCATAAAATTTCTTATTTCCCTTGTTTTTGTGCTTTTGTGGACCAATAACCACAGGCTCATTCAAATTGATATCCCAGAGAAGGGACGAGCGCCTACATAACCTAGCCAAATGCGTAGTTGGACCATCAAGCTAATCCATAACTACAGGTTCAAGTAAGTACCATTTATGGAGCGACTAAAGAGCATGAATTACCCCCACAAGATTCGTAGCCTAGGGCCAACACAAGCTTGAATAGTATGGCTCCAGTAGGATTTCAAACTTTGGCATCATGCATTAAGCACCTTCAAGTCTTCCACCACTTGGACCAAATCCTTGGTTCTCTTGATGGTATTAGCCTGGCTTTAATTGATGCTTCCATATTAAGTATCAGCTTTCTCTGAGATGCTATGACAATAAGGTAATGCATTCTCTGAGTACGAGAATAAGGTAAAGCCCTCATCATCATTTAATGAAACACATTCCCCCTCTAAGAAGCTTGTTGGCTTAGAACACAGTGAAGCAGCAGGCTCAGGAGACAATCAAGATTAACATATCTGCAGAGTCTTGAGATTTCAAGCTCTCAAAAATGTTGAACCTAACCTTGATTCTGAGCACCCTCAAAATTATTACTTGCTTCATGTCACAGTTCCCGAAAATTATCTGAGCACCAACAAGTGCACATTTGTTCAATAAAGTGAAGTGTCCTCTACTCTGTCCTTCCCACTTCCTTCAAGTAACCTGATCCATCAATGAGATCATTTGCCTGTACAAAAGTAAAGATATTTCGAGAAGCGCTAACAAGAGCACATTATAACCTTGAAAAGCAGCTACTTCACGTAAAGTTAAACCGCTGCACGCCATGTGATCATCGATGCTTGCTCTGTTGAAGTGTAGACAAAGACCAACTTGTTTGAAGGAACTGCTTCACCAAAACAAAGAAACTCAAAATTAGAACGCCATAAAGATAGATAGTGTGTATTAACAATAAAGACACCCAAGAACTTTCAGCTTACCTGAGATAAGCATCGATGATACTAACTGATATCATTAACTTCTACCAACAAATGGTCACTTAAACAAAACCTATTCACTCACGGGCCTGAAAAGGCTCCAAAGATCCCCATGTCCTCCCAATCTTCAGTTTAACATGCAGTGGAACTGGCAGAAAAAACCGTAGTTACTACTACAACCACAAACTTCAAGAACAATATCAATTCTACAAGTGAAAAAGTACAATGAATAAAAAGAAAAGATCATTAAGTCAACCAAAAGAAAGGATAAGCCAACCAGACACTTCCCAGTTCCCATAGCAGCCCCCAAACATCAGATAAACTTGAACTTAAGATCCAGGCAGGAATCTATTTAGTTTTTATGATCCCTTACCAAGAAGTGAAACAGCATTTTCCATGCTCATCTGCAACAACAATCCGGCTTCCTTTGCAACTGAAGGTTCAGCTTCAAGTACTAATTCATCATGAACCTGACCAATGTCCGAAGCAAGTGAACATTCTTAATCAAACTCAAATGCAAATGTACAAGCAAATAGCTGCATCTGAGGGAGATGAGATAATAAACATTTCTCGTCCTCCTATTAGAGATTCTAAGCGCACTTCCACAACCAGAAATCCATGAAGTTTCACATAGTATCATTCAAAACGTATAAATGAACCAACTATATATTTCTCCTAACCAACCTAAACCATATATCACTTCACAGAAGACAAATAAAAAGTTTGTAACAATATTTAAAAAATTTCCTCCTGACCTACTATATTTGATACATTTAATAAGCACAGAATCTTATTATTTTACATAAACTAGATTTGTATCAAATGCTATGTTACTCGGACTCTTCACTTTTGGTACCGCACCCGTGTCGGATCCGTACCCGTGTGGGTGTGGGTGTAGGTGTGGGTGTGGGATCCGTACCCGATTTGGTCAACTGATTTTGAGTATTTTGACCAAAATCAACGGAGAAATTCTGGACAGATTCAATGATTTTTTAATCAAAACAAAAGTAAGGGGAAATTGAAGGAAACAGAATACCTTGTATTATTGAATATAGAAATTTCTATGTCCTGATCAATATTTTTTCCTCAAGTTTTCCACATAATATCTCATAATTTAGGTTTTATAACTCTACTTTTAGATTATTGAATTTTTTTTAGCCGAATCCCCACGCCCGTATCCATAAATGGATCCGTATCCCCGAATATTAAAATATAGATCGTGAAGGATCTGACCTCTGGTTCCGCACCCGTATCGGACACCCGACACCCGCACCCGAGTCTGAGTAACTTAGATCAAATGTAATAGATGAGAACTTTAGTTGTTGAATGGTTCAGTAGAGAAACGATCAAATAAGTATATAATTTGAATTCCATTTTGAGTTCTAGAACTATTGGGATTCTCATAGTAATACTACTCATAGAAGTAGGTCAAACATCTTGGAATATCCCGAAAGGAAGCAACCTAAACAGGAACAGAGAGTAATGACTATCAGCAATTGAACCAAAAACCTAATCTATTACTGTAAAAAGAATGCTAACTGCTTTATACCTTTTCTTTTTAGAGACAAACAAGTGCTTCCTAAGAGTACCACAAATGGACTAATTGGGGATGTGAATCGTCATTCTCATGATTTAAAAAAAATACAAAGATGGTGAATCAAGTGAAAAATTTCTGTCCGGGATTAGAATTACAAAAGCTACCTGTAAAGTGATTCGACAACGTCCTTTAAGCACATGAAACTTTTCATCAACAGTACAATTGGACGGAGACTTCTCAAAATTATCAAGCACAGAATGGATGTTTATCATTGCAATCTTGATAATGTCAGCAGCTGACCCCTATGGCAGCAATAGAGACAAAAAAGGAAATGATAAATGGGAAAACAGAAAAGACAATGATAAATAGAAAACAGAAAAGGCAATGACTGAGGAAGGGAAGCATGGGAACAACAGAGTGCAAAAGAAAGTAAAACTACCTGGCAGATAGAATTCACGGCTTGCCTCTGAGCTTTAGACTTTTCTTTGCTGTTCCCAAATTTTATTTTTGCCAAGAAACGCTTTCGTCCCTTGAGGGTCTCTATATAACTGCATCACAAAAGGAAAGATGGAATAATTCACAAAATACCGATAAAAAGGCTATATATGTAAAAGGAGAGACTACACTAACTGCAAGAAAATGACTAACTTGGAAAGGAAAACAATGAGTTATTAAAGAAGGCACAATTGCAAAGGCAATCACTTCAAAGTTTTAAGGAGATCAATATATCCATCAACAATTTGAGTGCAACGAATGAGGCCTAACAACCATCTACAGTGTCTCATGAAATAATAGAACATTAAAATTTGGTGGTCGCGGGCTTCCCACATTTACATCAGTAGTCTTTAATTTCCATCCCGAACTGAGAAGAGTCAAGTCATAATCTATCAGCGCTTGTATAATACCATTACTTCGGTGTAATGACTGCAAGATGCAGGACCAAAACGATATACACGAAAAAACAATGCGAAGATTTAAGAGATGGGAGAAAAAATATGGAATAGAAAGAGAGGATAGATAGATAGATAGATAGATAATAGAGAGAGAGAGAGAGAGAGAGTAGTTCTGCCTTCTACTACAAAATCTTCCAAAACTCTTCGAACTTGCAACAGTGCATATATCAGAACTTTCTCCAGTTGGTGCTTTGACAACATGTCAGGTGCAATGGCAGCCAATTTTTGTTTTTATCTCTAGAGAGATGTCACGAACTACTTCCACACAAAAACTAACAGAACATCAACCAACAAAACAAAAACACACCAAAAAAAAAAAAGGAATAAAAACAGAGATCCTCCGTTTAGCATACTGGAAATCAGATACTGCTGCAGGCACACGGTTGAGTACCAAAAAAAGGGCTACTTAAGATCAGATATGTGCAACACCGCTAATATAGTGAGCCTGAATGTGAGCCCTTAAAAGAAATTTACAAGAAACACGTCTGTGCACCAGAATTCCGTCATTGGTGGGGCAGGGAGGAGGCAAAATATGGAGTGATGTTACCACCACTAGCAAACTACATCTAAACAGGCTTGATGTGAAAATGAAAGGAAAGATCAAGTGGTAAATATAAGAAGAGTGCCTTCTCGTATACAAAATAAAAACATTTAAGGAAAACCTATAGAACCTTGATTTTAGGACAATAAAGATACTTTCAATTATTTCAACCAAAATTACATTTACCTGCTTTGACAACATAAGAAAATGAAGGAAATAAAGATGAAAAAATAGGAAAATAATGTAAACACAGAGACACAAAAAGAAAAGTTTAAACTACTTATGCCCAACTTCTGGACAATAGAGTACAGATGTAACCCTCAGAACAAAACTAAAAAACTAGGGAAACTAATTTTTTTACTAAATTGGTCTTACCCTTTCTCACGGCAGGATGTAACCGCTTCCTGTAGCCAGGAAGCAACACCAGGAAAAGATCTTTTAAAGCTTTCGATTCTTTCAGCAGCTTCATCTGAACTACAATCTAATTGTTCTGCAAGGCTCTTAGCTCCCATTCCATAAAGAATGCCGTAAACCAACCTTTTAGTTTGATCTCGCTCCTCTTGACTCACAATAGACTCCGCTTTACCAGTCCATTTTGCAGCAATCATGGTGAAGACATCACCTTGGGGTTCACTAAGCAGTTCAATCAATGAGGAATCTTTAGAGAAATGGGCCATCAATCTCAGTTCTATCTGGGAATAATCTGCTGTTAACAGTAACCAATTCTCCTGCAAAAGAGTAAATAAAATATTTTAACAGCAACTATCAAAAAGATAACTTCACAGCAAAAGTAAGTTAAGATTACCCAAGAAATACCTGAGTAGACACAAAAAAATCACGAGCATTGATCTTATAATTACTGACATCTAGCTGTCCAACATCTTTATCCTCGTTATTCATTTTGAAGTCAACCACATGTTCAACACACTACACGTATGACAAAAGGGATAAATAAACAAGAAAAATTAACAAACATAGGATACATTATCTTTGATGGGATAATCCACTAATAACAATGAGATAATGGAATAAAACAGCGAACCTGAAGATTAGGTTCCTCCATTGACAGTCGCCCTGTTGCTGTTGATGTCTGGAGCCAATGACCATGCAGTGTGTACCTTTGTGTCCTCATAGATAGTCTAGCAAGCGAACAAATTGACCCCAATGTACAATTCAATAGTTTTGCTAGGGTTCTGTGCTCTTTAATGACAGGAATTATAGGATGTTCATTCCTGGATAGAAGGGGAAAAACTTCAATTCAAAGGTCAGAAACAGAACAGTAGAAAGAATGTTACCAAGATGTCCAGTGCTGAATACCCTATCCTACAATGCAGCTGAATATGATTACCAAATCTTCTGAAGTATCAAAGAATAGAACTTGGGCCGCATTATATAAACAATTAGGAGGACACCATAGAATTTTAGAAAGACCAAAGAACAAGCACACCTGTTAATGATCTAAGCAAACAAGCAAAAATTGGAACCATTAATGCTCTAGAAAACAAGAAATTTTAACTACTCCTGGCTTTGTTGAAAAGACTACCAGCGCTAGCTTTCAAGTTGGAGCACATGACACTTCTCATCTAACTACCAGTCATCTGAAGTACAATATCACATATTGCTTCAACAAACAACAATCATTGTGCCTCAATCCCAAACTCTCTGGGATCTGCCATATGAATCACCAATATTATTCTAACACTCAAAACTTTCTTTTAATACCACTTAGGTGTAACAAACATAGAGGTTCTCTAAATTTTCAACCAATATACTAATCTCTAACAAACTAAAAAGTAAATAGACTCCTAGCAAACATCAGACCTAATGCAAGTGTACCAACATGACTAAGTCTACATGTTAAGTTGTTTGGTCTCGCACATAAGGATATCAATTGTAGTCATAATAGGCAGACTAGAAAAAGAGGACCATGGAAAGAACTAAACAAAAAGACATAAAACTTGTGCCTTAACAATGAACCTGCCGCAGCTAATGGTTCTCTTAAATTATTCCCATGGGGTGTGGGCCAACGGAATCATGATAGTCATAATAGGCAGCAAAGACAAAGAGGAAGATACAACTAACCAGAGAAAGAGCTAAACCAAAAAGACGTAAAAACTGGTGGTGTGGCGATGAATCTGGCCCTAGCTAAAGGTTTATTTTTTACTTCTGTTGCGGTAGGAGCTGAGAGGATTGTTTACGCAGCATAGACAAAGAGGATAATGCAACAAACTATGAAAACATTTTGGTTTAACAATGCAACTGGCACTAGTTAAAGGTTCTTTTCTTTTTACTTATTTTGTTGGGATGGAGCATCAGATGATCAATGACCCTAGATATTGAACAAAACATAATCATCTAATGTGAAAAGGACAGAGTGAGTGGCGCCGAGTTTCAAGTGAAACAGAACATAACCTCCTTTAATGGGATTACATTAACAGAAAACTTTCAGTACCTTAGCAAATCCAAGCAATGTTTATCTGTACTAGGATGCTGTTTTCCTTTCCTATGTCCTTCTGGAATAGGGAGCTGTAGATGCCCATAGAGTACATTTGCAATTTCTGCTGCTGCGTACAATGAAAAAGTCATGCCAGCTAACTTGTAAGCTTCCTTTTCCAGAATCTTCAACTTTCTTCCCAGAATTTGTCGTGCCTGTAGGCATCCTTCCATGTCAACACCTATTCCACAGAGCTCCATGTCTGCGAGAACGTTTACCTACAAGATAAACAAAGATAACAATGACTTCCAACATAGAGAATGACAAGCCTTTGACAAGTAAAAACCTCCCTATGCAAAACATTTGATTTCCAATCAGGAATGAAGGGATTGAAATCCTTTCTAGTATAAAAGCTTGAGATATTCTGAAAAAGAAGCTGCTGTATTTTGCTTGAAAACCAAACAGGTTTGGTACATCTAAAGAATTCTTAATAGTGGGATAGGCTTTTTTCCAGCCAAACATACTTCAGCTAATTGCATTTACTCTATTTAAAATTCCAAAACGAGAAAGATTTATTTTATGCTGAGCCGTAGACATTGTTATATCAATTAGAAAGTGAACGATAAACGTAACAAATCTGCAATAGCAAACCAATGGATGCTTTTTCATTTCTTCATATGGAAAGAGGGGAAGGACAATAAATACTTTACAGCAAGCAAACTTCTTGATACAACACCCATAAGGTTCAATGGTACACGTATTTCCTTCCCACTTTCCAACTGGCATGTACTTGACCTTCAAGGATCATGCATGCTAAATATGAGCCTACCCATCCCTAAGATCCTGGGTGCGGCTGTAACGAATTAACTTGGTTAAAGGTATGAGCAGTTATTAGGTTGGATAGCTTTAATGCCCCCATAACAAGAGAGAATGAAAAAGCTTGCACTTTCCCAATTTGAACTTTGAAGAACTTAATCTTAATCTATCACAAGTTAGAGTAAAAGATGAAATCCAGCTTGGCAATGATTTAGAAGAAATTCAAATATGGTATGGTTGAAATAGGAATGGATCAACATGCAAATATCTTTTTACCAATGGCATTTCAGTTGCTCGAAGTGCCTCAACAAGTCCTTCAGAAATGACTAGTTTCCACAGAACAGAACACAAGGCTCGTGTTTGTGCTACTCGACGACAACAACCATTATGAGCAACTTGTCGCATCTGATTCTTCCATCTACCATTTCGATTAGCGGCGGCAGCAGCATCAATGGATAACCTTTTCTTCACTTCCTGCAGAACATGGTAACCTTAGATGAAAATTGAAGACACTAATCATCAAGTGATCAATGGGCTACTCTCAATCACAATAGCATCATTAGATATTGCAACTATAAGATGATCCACCTCTGGTTGTTCAAGGACAATAAAAGACTAGTACCAAACATATCTAGTCTACTGATAACTTAATGACAGCACTTCATAGAACTCACAGGGAAACAAAAGCAGCACTCTGCGAAAGAGAAATAACCTCCTCTATGCTAATAAATGTATAATATGTTCAATGATAAACGAGACACTGGATTTACCTTTTCTATACTAGGGTTAGAGCCTTTCTCCTCATCCGGCCAGAGGATCCAAACTACTACACACAAGTCAATTGCATCTTGAACGCGAACCGGAGACAAGAGATAGCAATTGTTCTCAATAAGATCCACACCGACAGTTTTGACCAATGCACTCAAGCTACCAAACCTCTGAATAGAGACAGTAGGATGCATAAGTACCTGAACCTGAACTTTTAAGTTCCATGTAGATTTTTTTGTATCTTTTTTCATCATTATGTTACTAATTCTATGCCATCGCTGTATTGCTATCTCCCACTGAAGCTTTGGTGGTAGAGCATTCCCAATATCGCCTGTGGTGATGGACAATGATTGGCTATTCCTTCTGCTTTTGGACCAAAATAAGTCCCTCGGAAGATTTACATAATAGACAGGAGAATCTTCCCAACAAAGGGCTATACCATATATTTCAAAAGGGGCGATGCTGTTCAGTGCAGACTTTTTGCTGAAGTGGACATCAAAGTAGAACTCTCCAGCAGCTTCCCACAGACCCAGGAAAGAATCAAATCCACCAGTGACAGCACTAGCATTTATAGGACCCTTCTCTGATGCTTCTTTGACTCTTCCATTACATATCTCAGCTCCTTCACAGTGCTGTTTTCCGACATGATTATGATCGTCACAAGTACCACCTCCTTCTATGCCCTTAGTTTCTAAAGTTGGATAAGGGGAAGTCCTTGCGTTATCAATATGATGAGTTGTTTCATTAGGTTCACTACCAAGCTCTTTATCAAACGCCCCTTTGTCAGCAACTGTTTTCCTTTTAGCATTTTCTCCTCCTGCATCAGAAATAGTGACATTGACCTCCTTACTTCTTTCTAGGGATAATGTGGAAAAGACTTGATTCGCGTTCTCCAGGCTAACAAAGCTACTAGTTGACCCTTCTGCAGAGGAGGTACTAGCTTCTTTGCGAGCACTATGTCCAGCAGCAGTAGATATGACAGGCTGGGCGAGTGTTGGGACATCAAGTCCAAGAGACCTGAAAGCTGAAAATGCAGCAAGCCTTGCTTCCTCAGCTTTGTCAAGAACAATCTTCCGTGCACCATTTTTTATCTTTTTCGCAACTCCTAACTGGATCCTCCGTTGTGCAGAACCTTCCATAGTTGAATTTCCCAATTAACAGACAAGTAAATAAATCATTTGACATGGTTATCCACAAGTCATACTAAATCGCAGGAAAATTGATATGCATAAATGAGAACCCGAAGGAATGCCAGCAGAAGGAATAAGGGAATAGTTAACAAATGCATGCCACCATAAGTACAATATATTGAATTGTGGTTCCAGTTCAAAGTTCAAACAGGTAGTGGAGACTCTAGTGTTGCATCAAATAAATAAGAGAAAATAAGTCCAGCATGCTGCAAGGAAACAGGAACTGCAGAAATAAGAAACATAGAGGAATGAAGCAACAAGAGTGATGGTGACATTACGTTTCTCAGCTATTGTGCTTGTTACAATATTTAATAAACCTTGCAGAACCATATGAAGTGAGTCAAATCATATATTACTATTTTAGGGATGTCAACAGAAGTTAGACCACTCCATGGATAAACACAGAGAAAGTAAGGGTCTACCATCCAGCGCATGAAGCATTCTCAGTAGGGTAAGTAACGCAGGCCAAAATCAATGTAAGCTCACCTTGGTCAGCCCATGATGAAGACTCAAAAAGTGCTTTAAAAATCTCAGGTATTGATGCTTCAGCAATTGCTTCAGGAGTCCGAAAACCAGCTTTATATAGTGCTCTAGCTCGGGAACCCTGGTGACTGCTAGTTAGTTTTAAAGAACTTGACAAAAATAATAGAGAAAGCATAGAGAAGGGAGAAACCTAGTTACCTTAACATATGGAATGGTGGTGAGCTCTACAATCTCTGCCCTCACTCCAAATGAGACACGATTTTGGAACTTTGATACTAAGCCTTCAAGGTCATGCCAACCAAGCCTCTCACAGAAAACAGAAACCATGGAAGCAAACCTTCCAGCATTTTCTTGCAAGGCCTGAACCATGCCCCTTGCAACTCTAAATGCATCACAAACCTCGACAACTGGCACTTCCTTCATCCAACAACGAGACACTTGGGATTAGGAAGACTTAAGCAACAAGGAGTAAGAAATGCACATTGTCAGATGAGACGACTCAATGAGAGACAAGCATCACAAAAGCAATCAAATATAGATATAACATTTGATAAAAGGACATTTCAACCCAAACACATAAAAGGGTGAGATATATACACAAAAAGAATATTGTCTTAAAATTTCCAGCTACAGAAAAAAGTGTTGGGAGGGGTAAAATCAAGTTCCCGCACTTCCAGGTGCTATACATAACAGAATAGAAAAGATAAATTGAAGGCTAAATGATTTGAGGAATACAAGGCACACCCATTTATAGGTGTTAAATACGAGACGTGCAATAATTGTCCAATATGGTATAATATTCAAAAATAAGAACCAGAAGTTATTCACAATCAAGCATAATGAGTGAGTTGTATACTGCAACTATGACCATGAGGAAGAAGAGGTGAGAGAGGGGGATTCAATGGTGACATGGTGTTAAATATTCATTTTACAGATAGTTACCTGCACGAGCCTTGACAGTATAAGAGCTACAAAGAATCTCCTACAGATGCGAAGCATTTGCTCATCCGAAAGCATATGGTCATTCAGAGATCTGTTCTCAAACTTTCCCTGCAACCCTTTAGCACCAGCCTTTGACCTATATGATGTACGAACTGGTGCACCATGAGCCATTCGCATCAAAAAGGGTTCTTGAACTCCAACACGGTTTCCAACTGACTGCACATCATCACACACAGCACACCATTATCTCCAACGCAGTCATCATGATTGTAAGAACGGATTTATCTTGTGAAATAATGTCAGACAGTATTCAAATTAGCAGCGAAGCACAAACTGAAGACCTCAAATCTTGGTGTGCCAACTTCTAGCAAACAGAAGAGCCTGTTTGGCCAAGCTGCAAAAATCTGCTTATTTTGAAAAGTACTTTTATCAGAAGTACTTTTCAGATAAGTACTTTTGAAGAATAAGCAGTTTGTGTTTGGCCAACTCATTTGAGAAGTGCTTTTCTAATCAGTTTGTGTTTGGATAATCTTTACAAAAAGTGCTTTTGAGTGTCAAATTACGAAAAAGTGCATTACTAAGATTCATTATGCGACTAATATTATTTAAACGTATCAAAGATTCAAATTTATTTTCAATAAAAGAGTTAATTTAATATTTTATTTTCATTTAGTTTAAATATAAAATATAAAAGAAAATATATACTATGGTTTTTAATCAATAGAAATAAGGTTAAACCAAAAGAGGGAAGCAGAAAATAAAGTTTTATTTATATTTAAAAAATATATTGGTTAAAATAATTAAATATAGTATGGTAAATAAATATTTTTGGTAAGGATATTTCTGTCTTAAAAAATTAATAAACTGCTTCTGCTTCTACTTCTGGGAAGAAGCAAAAACTTGTAGCTTCTCTCCAACAGCAGAAAAGTTGCTTCTGCTTCTTCTCAAAAGTACTTTTTTCTTTTGGCCAAACACCTCAAAATTCTTCAAAAGCGCTTTTTTCTTGAAAAAAAGTACTTTTGGCTTCTGAGAAGCTTGGCCAAACAGGCTACAAGTCTGGAAGCATCAAAATCACTTTGAAAATTAATTGATTGACCTTCAAGTTGAAGTATCCATTTGGCATTGACTATTGAGAACTTAAAACCAAGCGATCAATCATTACTGTTCCTGCTGAAGAAAGTTCATTTTCTTCAATGGTCCTTCATGTAATCAGATATTTCAGGATATGGAAAGAAAACAAAAGCTCCATACTTTACCAGCTAAACCTAGCATACTTCAGCTGGTAAACTATGTATCAACGCAAGATACTTCAGCTGCAAAAGAGTTAAGTAGTATATGCTAGGTTTAGCTGGCAAACTACACAACTCTTTTCCATCTATATGATACATAGCTCATGAATAATTAGCTTGCTTTCCTAGTAAAGCTGGCATACTTAAAAAAAGCTCAAGCCATCCAAACTTATTTGTTAAGGCAGGAGATGAGTATCTTTTTAGATAATTGAGAGTAGTTGAATTATTAAGAGTGGTGCAAGTCCGGCCTCATGTAGTGCTTAAAGAGCCCGTTTGGGTGAGCTTAAAAGTGACTTATAAGCTTATAAGTCCATTAATATATGTTTGGTAACTTCAAAATTTTTGGACTTATAAGCCATAAGTTGCTTAAAAGCCACTTTTTGAGAAGTTAGGAAATCCTAACTTCTCAAAAAGTGGCTTTTAAGTCACTTTTTGACTTATAAGCCACTTAAAATAAGCTGCTTTTAAGCCCAACCAAACAGGCTCAAAGTCTAGTGGTCATATTATTTGTCTACCAGAAAATGCATCAATGAGTGAAAGGTGTCGCAAAAACCAAGTTCAACTCCCAAACAATCCCTAGAGAAGGACAGTCTAGCAGCATGTACAAAGTCATCTAAATGAACCTGTCTTACTCGTATGAGGTTCAACCAAGCAAACACAACCAGATGGACCTGTGCGACATCACAGAGAATGACAGGAGGACAAAGCATAGAACACTTGGGAAATACAAACACATCCCCCCTCCCCACCCCCACAATGGTTTTGAAGAAACCTAATGATTATGCAGCAAAACTGTACAGTTCAGTTACCTGATCCAGGGCGGACAACTCCATGAACCGCTGGTAATAGAGTTCCCAGTCAGGCTCAACGTCAACATTAATGGGTGTCACTAAGTAAACAACATGCAGATCAGATGCAAGCACAAACCCTTCCCTCGCTCTAATCAAATCATCCAAGACAACCTAGAGAAAAAGAAAACAAGCATTACTGAATTCCCGTCCCGATAGTTGCACTCTGCTCAATTGCATAAATGTAAACAAGGACCATTTGGGTAGAAGAACAAATGACAAGAATGATATGATGAAAAAGTGATAGCAAGTGGAAACAGCCTCAGTTACCAGTGATTCTTCAGGGGAGAGAGAGCTGCCAAAAGATGCACGACCAAGAGGTGTGACTGTGTATAACTTGGTCTCTTCACTCCATTCAAGAAACTTTTTATGGCATAACCAGCGAAGAGAATCTTGTGCTGATTTAACCACATCATCAAATGGTTTTGTTGAATTGAGAAGGGTACACCTAACGTACCGGTTAATGTCACTAGCTGTTTGAACAATACCACCAGCAACAACTTCTAATATTGCGTGGATCATCCCATTCTTATCTTCAGATAAACAAGAATGCAATGGTGGACAGCTCTCGTTAAGGAGTGTCATTATTCGTTTGACTTCTTCGGGCTTGCAGATTAGCACCTGATGTAATAAAAGAATAGAACAAAATCAATCTTACAACAGCACAATTTCAGCTGCACTGATGTAAACAACTAGATGGTCAACTGGTGTAAACAACTTCAAAATTGTAATCTAACCAACATGTTACTGAGAATAGCTTGCAAATCAAATCTACAAATTACACATTTTGACTGAATGTCTTTTTCTTCTCCAATGATATAAGCTCAGAATGAGCAAGAAAAAGAATAGAATAGCAAAGGGTCAAAACATACACTCTCTCCTTTTGTATCTATACCCGTCCTACCAGCTCGACCAGCCATCTGTCGGTACCTTGTGCCATCAATAAAATCACGACCAATCCGCGGTTGTCGGAAAATCACTCTTCGAGCAGGAAGGTTCACCCCCGCAGCTAAGGTTGACGTAGCTGTTAAGACACGTACAAGTCCTTTGCGGTAACAGGTTTCAACCGTTTCTCTTTCCTCAACCTTTATGACATACAAAACCTCAGATGAATGGAGATTTATTCCAAAATCATGGAAAAAGACAAATCACCAATAAAGATAAAACAGGAAAATCTAGTGAGAAACATGTCACATGTAAGAGTCAACATATGTACGAAAGAAACAAAAGATAAACAAAACTTTTAAACAACATTACTGTGAGTCCAGCATGGTGATACGCAACACCAGCAGGAAGAGTCTCTTCCAGTACAGGATCCAACCCAGCTGGAGATCTTCGCAAAGCATCAATAGCAGAAGTAATATCAATTGACTCATTTTGGTCAAGCAGGTGATTGAAGGAATATCTTTTGAGATACTTTGCCACATGCCTAGCAGTAGATTCACATCCTTTGCGACTTGAGCAGAAAATTAGCACTGAGTGGCCTTCTTGAACAACCTGATAAATCTCAAGAGTGATAGTTTTTGTTGTTATTACTTTCAAAAAATGATGTTCTACGAACAAAAGTAAAAGATAAAATTCTACCTCATTGCAGAGCTCCACAATGTGATCAGGATCTTTACCACAAAGATCAGCTACTTTTGGGACAGTCCTAACAATGTCCATCTTTTGGTTATAAATTGTGCTACCCACTTTTATATATTCTTCCAGTGGAACAGGTCGAAACTCGGTCTGATATAAAGCTGCCTGCAAGAAACAACTTTGAAAGCTTCATGAGACATTCGGGATAGAATGACCAAGGCACTAATACACTCTACTTTCATGCATAAAGCACAAAAAAGGTACAGTCAAGACACTGGACTATAAATGAAGTTAGCATTTCACCACACTGATAGTGTTCCGAGTTGCTTAAAAGCAAGATGACCTGTAGCTTAAGTTGTTCCCTTTCCTCATATAAAAATTACAAGGACAGCCTCAGATAATGGTTTGGTTAAGTTGGACAGCATAACATCAAAAATCTAACTCATAAAGAAGAGACTGAGAATCATAAATACTCGTGAAAAAAGGTTTTACTACCGGAGGTATGATGGCATGCTCTTGAGTCAAGAACACAAGGTCCAAGATTAGAAGATTAAGATACATAGTCATAGAAGATCTTCCAAAAGAAACTATTCTATGCTTTTGTCATAGTCAAAATTCAGGCCCAAACCGCTCTTTAGCTATGTAGTGCGGACTCTTCATGTTTGTTGCTGCACCAGTGTCGACGCAACACTGGTACTGGTAAGGGTGTAGGTTTCATACTGGATATGGTCAATCAACATCGAATCATTTCACCACAATCCATGGACAAATTTGAGGAAAAAATGACTAAAACTCTAGATGCTAGTGCCTACAACAGTACAACTTGAGAAATTCTCAAAATGAAAGATTGAATTATTGGCTGCACTCCACAACCTACAAGTAAATATTCCACAAAATATCTCTCATAATTTAGAATATTGTTATAGCTCTATTTTAGAATTTTGAATTTTTTTAGCCGAATCCCCGCACTGTACAGCGTTCGAAACTCAGCGGATAGTGGGTCCACCCCTCTACCCTTCTCCACTTAAATACCAACATTTTGCCTGCGGCAGGGTTCAAATCTGTGACGTGCGCCAAAACCCACACATCACAAGTTACGGTCTTGCTACTATACTAACGTGCTTATGTTGCGAATAATGTTAATCCCGAAGCGGATCAATTCCCTCAAGCCTTGGGACTCATGATAATAGACTTTTTACTGAAGAACTAAAAAGGCATGAATTTCATCTTACTTGAAGCCAATCAGCAACTGCTGTCACATTTGGTAAAGTTGCACTCATGCCAACAATTTGGAGACTGCTGGCAGGGTCAACTTTTCCGCTGCTCGTACCTGAACTTTCTCCACTGGATGACTCTGTATTTCCTTCACCAGATGCATAGCGGAGCTTGGTCAACATCAACTCCAACAGATAACCTCTACTCTGGTCTCCAACCTAACATGTAACTCAAAAGACCAAGATGATTAAAAATTAATAAATGTATATAATTACGCGTTCCAGCTAAGAAGCCAAAATAGAAGCTTCGAGCAAATAGAAGACAATCTTAAATGATGGAAGGTTTTAGCTGGACATCATTAAAATAAAATAAGAAACAATAAATAGAAAAGAATTTTTCGTCAATACCATGTGGAGTTCATCAATCACTATGATACCAAGCTCTGACAAACGACCCTCTTCTAGTAATCGGTTAATTAAGGAATTTGCCTTCTCAATAGTGCAGACAGCTATGGCGGTATCCTTGGGAAGACTTCCACCTCCCTGATTCCCATAATAGCTGCGAACTTGCTTCCCAACTGGTTCCAAAAGGACCTCAAGATGTTCTGCCTGCACAAGTTTAAACATAAAACATTACAAAAAAAAATAAAAAATAAAAAAAAATAGTCGAAGTAATATGATATATATCCCTAAATATGTGAAATAAAGATCACTTTGAAAGCTAGATATCTTCACCTTCTCTGCGCAAATGGATACATATGGAAGTACAAGAAGTCCCATTTTTCCGGATGATAAAATTCTCCGTAACATTAATATTTCAGCAACAAAGCTTTTACCAGCACTACAGAAAATAAAGAAACCTGGTTAAACAACAGAGAGGTGGTTTGAAATCTGTTACATAACAGTAGCACCGCCAGAACAACAGAGCAAAAGCAATATTTCCAGAACAGAATATATACTTTTTGAGAAGGAAAAAAAAAAGTACAAGTAGAGGCTTTCAGAAGCTCAATACCCAAAGGGGGGAAAATACCTAAAAGAGGACCTGATCAAGTGACCAAGATACTAAGAAAAATGAGCATGATAATACCTTCCATTAAACTATTATGATACTCACTTGGAAAATTTTCAAGGACCATGTCAATTGAGCTAGAGAAATGGTCCTATCCGGAAAGAAAACCGAAAAAGAAACCCTCCTACGGAAATTATCACACATAGTTTAGGTGAACTCCAGGATAAGAAGAGGGACAACTCATTAACTGAAAGTCCAATGTTGTATGTAAAGCCCATAACTTAGGTGCAAAAAGGCAAATAAGGACAGCAAGAAAAATACTTCAGCTATCCCAGATAATAGATCACGCAAATCAAACCTCGAGGCTGTTCAACATAAAGTTCAAGTGATGCAATTTAGTGGTTTGCAAGTTCATAAGTTATAACCAGATAGGAGACATGAGATCAACATTTGGTGCCACAAATTTGTCTAAAAAACTTTTAGTGTCTAATTAACATTTTATGTGACACTAGTATTCAGACATGAGATCAAGTTTGCTTCATAAGCTAAAAATATTGTTATCGACTGGAAGTACTAGATGCAGGACTAGACACAGGAAGATAATAATATTTTCCTCCAATAAAGACAACAAAATAATCATTATGATAGTGGCAATCATAGCATGACATTAGAAGGAAAAAATACAGCATTAGCAATGTGAGAAATTGTGAGAAAATATTATTGATATGTCTCAAAAGAGTATGTGTACAAGAAGCCCTATTTATAACTACTATATATGTTTACATGTTTTCCTAGTGTGGGACTAATAACAACCCTACTTTTACTAACTTAGACTTTCTAACACTCCCCCTCAAGCTAATGCATACAAGTTATATGTACCAAGCTTGTTACAAATATAACCAATATGTGGACCAGTAAGGGACTTAGTAAAAATATCTGCCAGCTGATCATATGACTTCACAAATTTTGTAACAATGTCCCCCGAAAGTATCTTCTCTCTAACAAAGTGACAGTCAATCTCAATGTGCTTAGTCCTCTCATGAAACACTGGATTTGACGCAATATGAAGAGCAGCTTGATTATCACACACAAGTTCCATACGATTGAATTCACAGAACTTCAACTCTCTGAGTAACTGCTTGATCCAAATTAGTTCGCAAGTAGCTACAGCCATTGCACGATATTCTGCTTCTGCACTAGATCGGGCAACCACATTTTGTTTCTTGCTTTTCCAAAATACCAAATTACCTCCTACAAGAACACAATAACCAGACGTAGAACGTCTATCATAGGGACACCCTGCCCAATCAGCATCTGTATATCCAACAATTCGTTCATGGCCTCGATCCTCGAAGAGCAATCCTTTGCCTGGAGCTGATTTAATATACCGAAGAATGCGAACAGCTGCATCCCAGTGACTATTACACGGAGAGTCCATAAATTGACTTACCACACTCACAGGAAAGGAAATGTCAGGTCGAGTCACCATGAGGTAGTTTAACTTACCAACCAGCCGCCTGTATCTCGCAGGATCACTAAGAGGCTCCCCCGTCCTGGCATAAGCTTAGCATTCGGATCCATAGGAGTATCAACAGGCCTACAACCTTTCATTCCTGTCTCTTCAAGAATGTCTAAGGCATACTTCCTTTGTGATATAACAATACCTGACTTAGACTGAGCAACCTCAATACCTAGAAAGTACTTCAACCTGTGCCTAAAGAGATACCATTATGATCATTGTCAGTGATAACAATATCATCAACATAGAACACTAAATAAATGCATAGATTTGGATAAAAGACATAGTAATCAGCTTTACTACGAGTCATGTCAAATTTCTGAACAACTGTACTAAACTTACCAAACCAGGCTCGAGGTGACTGTTTTAAACCATAGAGTGACCGACGCAACCGACATACAAGACCATGAGACTCCCCTGAGCAACAAAACCAGGTGGTTGCTCCATATAAAGTTCCTCTTTAAGATCACCATGGAGAAAAGCATTCTTAATATCCAGCTGATAGAGAGGCCAATGATTGACAGCCGCCATGGATAGAAAAAGACGGACTGATGCTATTTTAGCAACCGGAGAGAAAGTGTCACTGTAATCAAGCCCAAATATCTGAGTATAGCCTTTTGCAACCAGGCGGGCTTTAAGTCGATCAATTTGGCCATCTGGACCCACTTTGACTGCATAAACCCATCGACAACCAACAGTAGATTTATCTGGAGGAAGAGGAACAAGCTCCCAAGTACCACTAGCACGTAGAGCAGACATCTCATCAATCATAGCATGTCGCCATCCAGGATGAGAGAGTGCTTCACCTGTAGACTTAGGTAAAGAAATAGTTGACAAAGACGACACAAAGGCCTGATGATGTGATGACAGGCGATGATAGCTTAAACCCACATAATGAGGATTAGAATTTGCGGTGGATCGAGTACCTTTTCGAAGTGCAATCGATAGACTAAGAGGAGATAGGTCCGCAGTAGGTGAAGATTATGTTACAGGACGTGAATTATCAGGACATGATGCTGGACGTGGACGACGATGATAAGTCAGAAGTGGTGGCTCTGGAGCAGTTGTAGTAACTGCAGGAGGTGCAGGAAGAACAACTGTAGGAGAGGCAACTACAGTAGGAGGAACTACAGTAGGAACAACTGCAGGAGGGGCAACTGCAGGAGAAGGAACTACAGTACGAACAACCGCAGGAGGAGCAACTCTAGGGGGAACAAGAGTAGTAGGAGCTACGTAGACTCCTCAAAAGTCGGCACAGGTAAGACTTCAGAGATATTGGAATGGTCAGAAGAAGGTGCAAAGTAAGGTTGACTCTCAGAAAAGGTAACATCCGCTGACATAAGATATCGACGAAGATCAGGTGAATAGCAACGATATCCCTTTTGAACTCGAGAATAACCAAGGAAGACGCACTTGAGAGCACGAGGAGCTAGCTTGGGGGAACAAAATAGAATGTGGTACTTGATTCTAGATAGTTGAAGAAGGCATACGATTAATGAGATAGCATGATGTGAGTACTGCATCCCCCAAAAATGCAACGGAACATGAGATTGTATGAGTAAGGTACGAGCAATTTCAATGAGATGTCTATTCTTTCTTTCAGCTACCCCATTTTGTTGAGATGTGTAAGGACAAGATATTTGATGAATGATCCCTAAGACTTCATGAATTGTTGAAAAAGAGAAGATAAATATTCATGTGCATTATCACTATGGAATGTGCGAATAGGAACCCCAAATTGATTTTGAACTTCAGCATAGAAAGTCTGAAGAATTGAAACAATTCAGACCGATTTTTCATTAAGAATATCCAAGTGCATCTAGAATAATCATCAATGAAACTGACAAAGTAGCGGAACCCCAGAGCAGAACTAATCCGACTAGGACCCCAAACATCAGAATGAACTAAAGTGAACGGAGACTCTGCTCGATTATCAGGACGTCGAGGAAACGGGGAACGAGTATGCTTACCGAGCTGACATCACTCACAATCTAAGGTAGAAAGATGAGACAACCCGTGAACCATTTTCTGGTGTTTAGATAAATTGGGATGTCCCAGTCGTCTATGAAGCAATTCAGGAGTCTTTAACAAAACATGTTGTGGGTGTGCTTTAAGGATTAAGATAATAAAGTCCATTTGACTCACGTCCAGTACCAATAATCCTCCCCGTATTGCGGTCCTGTATAACAACAGAGTTATTGAGAAAAGTTATTGAACAATTATGTGATTGAGACAAGCGACTAATGGATATGAGATTGAAAGGACAACAAGGAACATAAAGAACTGAGTTTAAAGTAACGGAGGGAAATAGGATAACTTGGCCAACTCTAGTTGCCATGGTTTGTGAACCATTGGCTAATGTGACAGTAGGAAGAGATTGAGAATATGAAATAGAAAAGAAAATTGATTTGTTGCCTGAAATATGATCTGATGCTCCTGAGTCAATGACCCAAGATTCAAGATTAGCGGAATGAGAAACATAAGCTGCAGAATTACTAGTTTGAACAACAGTTCTGAAAGATGTCTTCTTGCGAGCCTATTTGTAGTTAAGGAACTCATTATAAGCAGATAAGAAAATCACCCGACTCATTAAATTCCCCAAATCCATTTTTATATGACCAATATCCAGAATATTTTTCAATGGCAGCGACATGAATGTATGGCTTGTAGCCTAAAATATGGTGGAAACTTGCCCAAAATTCTGAAAGTTAAGTCTAGTACCAAACAGACTTAAGACGTACACCAAAGTATGAGACATTACTTCAGGCGACCCCTACAGTGAAGGGGATATGCAGAAAAATTGCCGGGAAAAGCAGATCTGGCCGGAAACCTAAACCGGTGGCTGGAGACAGTTGAAAAACAGGTGTATAGCCTCGGGATGGACAGACGACGCTGAGAGGAAGAGATTTGACTTGAAAAAGTGGCTGGAAAAAGTTACACGCGCCGGCGCGTAGTCGAAAAAGCTCACCGGTGACGGGACTTCAGGCGGCGCGTGAGGGCGCGTGGCTGAGTATTTGCCGGAGATTTTTACTGGGGTTTGGTCGGAAGAGAGAGACGATCCTCGTGGTGGTGTCGAAATTCGCACGACACCACTGGAGGGAGAATCCGACGTCGGCAGTGACCGAAAATTGCACCGTGAGTGCCTAAATTTTTTTTTTTCACCAATGCTCTGATACCATGTGAGAAATTGTGAGAAAATATTATTGATATGTCTCAAAAGAGTGTGTGTACAAGGAGCCCTATTTATAACTACTATACATGTTTTCCCAGTGTGGGACTAATAACAACCCTACTTTCACTTACTTAGACTTTCTAACAAGCAATTGAAACAGCAACAAAGATAATAAGGAAGAGAATAGTAAAGTTTGTCTGTAGATTGAGTAATAAAAGGTTCAGGTTCCTTAAAGAAGTACAGAAGTATCCCAAGCAGCAAGCAATATGTAATGACTTGGACCAATTTAAATGCTACAAGAGTGCAAAACAATCCTAAGCACCTAGCAAAACATAATGATTTGGAACAAGTTAAATGTTCCAAGAGAAAGTATGGAGCTCATAAAGATTCTTTAGTTTTTACGGAGAACAAGATCAGATGAACATTGTTGACATTTTTCTACCATTTACTGTCATCATGAATGACAATAATACCATGTAAAAAGGCGAAGTGCAAAAGTTCATTTGCAACGTGTAGAAGAAGAAGAGGACCACAAGAGCACCACGTCCCTAGAATCAGGCAAAATCAAACTAATCTAATACTAATTTAAGACCAGTAACAGAAATAAAGTGGACTAGCATTTCATTTGATGGGTATCTTACACAAATTTCAAGAAACTGATACAACTCAAACTTGGTTCTACTCTAGTAACACATACTCCAACTTCCACAACTTCGGAAACTTAAAAAGCTGTCAACATCGAGCAGTAGTTGAATAATATCGGGTTTCTACTTATAATGACTAAGATATAGAGTATGGTTATATTTTTGCAGGGTCTATGTGCTTATTCTAGTATTCATAAAATACCTTAATCAAGTAACTTGTGAATTTACAATTAACAGAAAACATCAACATCATAAAGAAAATGGTGAATATGTTTAATAGCATTCCAAATCACAGTCAGCTATAGACCTGGTAGAAGCACAGTATACAAGATTCCGGTTCTGCAAAACTCCATCCACTAGAAGACAATCAACCTGCAGGACGCAGAATGAATTTCAACTGACAACTTTTAGAAGCCTCAACCTCATAATCCTTGAATACCCTCAAACAGAATTCATGCCAAAAACTTGAGATTAAATCAAAGTAAAAGACAAACCATTTTGACCTTCATATATAAATGGAACAAGAGCAAACCCAAAGTAAATATTCTTCCACCTCTTCCTCACCTCACTAAAAGCAATCAAGTCTGCACTTCATCAGGTGACTCTTCTTAAACTCTGGCAACTTCCCCTACTTCTTCCTCTTCTCTTACCTGATACTCTCTCAACATGCATTCTCCCCCTAATTCATGTAAGCTTGATTCTTGTTCTTTTACTGCAACACCTCCCCTCCCCCCACCCCCCGGCCTACCCCTGATCATCAGTTCCCTCCCCACAAATTTTGCAATGTCACTTCTATCATTGTTGATGCAATGTTGTCATTATCCTCCTCTTACCCGATACTCTCTCAACATGCATTCTCCCCCTAATTCATGTAAGCTTGATTCTTGTTCTTTTACTGCAACAACCACCCCCCCCCCCTTGACAAGATTCATATGATCTCCTTTTGCTATTTCTATCCTGCAAATTTTCCCCTTTGACATAAAATCCCAACCCAGGTCAAACTTTGGTTTTGATATTCGCTTTTTACCCTTTTCTTCCTGGAATTAGTTGCTAAACAACTTCCCTTTTTTTTTCTTGATCTTGTTATATCCGCAATATAGTTTAGATTCTTTTTCTTTTGTAAAATTTGTGGATAATAAAACATGCTTGACAAATTACCAGTTATCTGGAGCCCCTAAATTTACACAGTATACTCAAAAGAATCATAATTCTAACATCTGGAACACAAAATACATTTATCCACTCTGTCACTCCTGATTGTACAAATGAATATTCATTTCATAATCAATGCAAAGGGTAAACCATTCAATCATTCCAGATCTATGAAATGTAAAGTTTCTTAAGCCTAACAATCTAAAGATGAAAAGATTCAACTAAAGGTAAATAGCATACCTGCCACGCATATAATTTTGAAATACCCTTTTTCCTGTAAACGCTGCATATTTCAGAAGGTAGCCAGTGGTTGAGATCTAAATGATTCTTTAGTGGTGCACTGCTTGAAGGGGTGTTTTCTTTACTTGATAAGGATTCAGCCGTATAACGATTAAGTTTCTCCTGGGGTGTCGTTGATGCCATTATATCAGTATCCTGGATAAAAACGTCCTTGTTACCCTTAGCAACAGGACATCCTGGAGTCATGTCTTGTATTTCAAGGATAATGCCTTTTCTTTGAGCTTCCTTGCAAGGGGTGAGAACAGGAGAGCTACTTAAACTTACATGATTATGGGCCCCAGCTTTCTTGCCACTAATAATCTGGATGTCCGTGTTACTTCTGTGAGATTGTATGGTATCGAAAGTTTTTTCGTCGGATGCAAAATCAAAATGCTTAACAGGCATCGGGGATTTCTCTCCATCCATATCCTTTCCCAGCTTCGTCAGTGAACCAACAGCAGAAACATTGCCAGCATCAGAAACTGTCTTACCCTCATTAAATATTTTGTTGGACTTACTACCACACTCTCCATTTCCAAGACCATTGGAACTGATTATCTCATTATGAGTTTTCAAAGCATCAGACTCTTGTGCTGCTTGAAAAGAAAATTTATCACTTCCAACCAACAAACCATCAGCAACTTGAATAGCTTCATTCCAAAATGCTTCTCCGGGTGAAAATATGGAGCTACTACGAGTTGACTTGGGAGTATCACCAACAGGAAGCTTTGTAGATGTTGAACCAGGTGTCTCAGATTCAGTAGAACCAGGTGGCACAGATTTATTTGACCCAATAACAGGTGCATTGTTACATTTTCTCAAGCTTGCCTGAGCTTCACCTAATGTATGCCCCTCTGTTACCTAGCATAGCAAATGTTCACAGCGGTTATCAAAAATCCGGCGAATCAATGTGGTGGTAGTGTGAGAAGATATAAGACCTACCTCAGTAGAGTTTAAATCTGCGCCCAGAGAATTTAAATTCTTGCTGATATTGGACTCGTATGCACTCGAGATGCAGCGGATTCTTTTTGCATTTTTATAATCCACTTCAAGAACGGAAGGGCTACCACTCCTTTTACTAGCACCCTCACACAGTGCTGAAGGTAAACTTAAACTAGATGGCAGATCACTGGAAACAGGAAAACATAGAAAATTACTTAGCAAATTAACATAGCAGACAAATCCAGCTTAGTGACCACATTAGACACAAAACAATTGCCACCAGCAAATCAAGACTAGAAGGCATTATTACCTGAAATATAACGGCAGGAAGTTGGAAGCAAACTTCTTAAGTTCTGAGTTTCCGGTAACCTGTGTAGTAACCAATAAATCTTCTCCATGACCTCTATTTTCAACATGCGAATCAGCAGAAGTAACAGACTTCTCCTTTGAAGCTTTTGTTTCAGAAGTTGTAGAGTGTGCTTCGACAAAAGAAGCAGCCTTTTTATTTTCATCGTTTAGATATGGACCAATCTCTAACGTCAGATTTCTCTTTACCGGTGCTCCTCTATCTTTATGCAAAGGTTTATCATCATCCTGAGAAGTCACTAAATACCCATCCAATGAACCTTTTGTGCTAGGAGACTCTTCAAGTGAAGTCTTAACATCTTTCTTGGCTCTTGCGGATTTCAGACTCGGTGACAAAGACTTCCTCTTCTTTTTCGAAGCAAAAAACTAATAGCAACAACAGTCAACACAGCAACCAAACCAAAAATTAGCAAATAATATCCAAAATCATCAAAGCATGATAAAAAGAGAAAGCAAATAAAGGAAGATACAATTTCCAACCTAGCACCCAAGGTCGTGACCTAGTGGTCAACGAAATGGGAGGATAACCATGAGTTCTCGGGTTCAAATACCAGTAGAGGCAAAAAAACACTAGGTGATTTCTTCCCATATGTCTCCTAGCTTAGACAGAATTACCCGGTATCTATACTAGTGAGAGATAGCACGCACCCAGTGGAAAGTTGAAGTGCGCGCAAGCTGTCCAGACACCACCGTCAAAAAAATAAATTTTCCCCCATCATGTAGGGGTAAAGTCGGCGTATACCCCACCCTCCACCACTTGTGGGGTCATACTGGATATGGTGTTGTGACATAGTTGTACAAAAAATCGGAGGAAAACCATGAGGTCTAAGGTTCAAATCCTGACTGGAGGCAAAAAAAAACGCTAGGTGATTTCTTTCATATCTCCCTAAGCCTTGATTGGATATAATTACGTGGTACTTATACTAGTGGGAGGTAGTACGCACCCGATGGAATAGTCGAGGTGCGCCCCACCATCGAAAAAAAGCTGCCCCCATCATGTGGAAATGATGAAAGATGGAATTTTTAGGCAAATCTACTACAACTACTCAATTGGGAATTGTATAGTATTACAATTACGAGAAAATAAAACCAAAAATATCCAAGAAAATGAAAAGATAACAAAAAAATCAAGAAATATCACCCCATTAAGTGAAAATTAATATAACCACCTACCCAGTAAAATCCCACAAGTGGGGTCGATATACACAGACCTTACCCCAACCTCGAGTAAAGTAGAACAACAACAACAATGTAGCCAGTATAAGTGAAAATTAATGCAAGATTAAATATTTAATTTCTTACAAGTGCTTAATTATCAATAAATTACAATGTTAAAATTAGGGTTTATAAGGTTAAAATGAAAAGGGTACTAACTTGATCAATGCGTGCTTTATCAGAAGCCATGAGAAGAAACAAACCCCAGTTAAAGATTTGATAATAAATTGGGAATTTTGTAGTAGTGGGATGTGGCTATGGAACAGTAGGCATTTGAATATTTGTTAGACCGCGTAATAATAGAGAGAGAGAGAGAGAGAGAGAGAGGAAAAGGAAGTATTGTGTAGTATTTGATTTGATTTTTCAAATGTTGAGGATTCATTTGCAATTATGACCTTGGGTTTTTGAATATATCCACTTTTATGCCCTTGAATTGTGAAATATCCACTTTCTGTGTCTCTCAAATTAATGCTTGGAAAATGGCAACTACTGAAAGGAAAAGAATGGAAGGGAAACTGAGCTAGCGTTTGCATATAGATTTGGTTGAAAATATAAAAATTGAGTTTTTCAAGTTAAATTAAAATATAATTTTTTGAAATTTGAAATTGTATTTGGATATACATGTCACTTGAAAAACATTTAAAGTTTTGTAAGTGTGAGAAAAAAAAATCTAAACTCCCAAAAATTGGTTGAGTTGAAGATTTGATTTTTAAATTTTGGACAAATTTCATAAAGAAACAATGATTTGAAATTATGGAAAATGGTCAAAACTGCCCCCCCAACCTATTCGAAATGGTGTAAATTTGCTCTCCACATACAACTGTTGCCCTCAATGTTATTTTTATGGCTCAGTAATGCCACTCCCACTAACAGATCCCTTTAAATGAATTTTTTTAAAAACTTAATTACGTGGCGCCCAACCATTGGTCCTTCCCAATTTAAATAACCCCAACCCATTTCTCATACTCAACTCTTTAATAATCCGATCGAACCCCCTTTATAATATAACCCGCCCAGCCTTTCCTCTTCTTCTTAACCATATTTTTAACTCCTTCCTCATTGTGGTATAATGGAGCTCCACTAATTCCTTCTCCCAACTAAGAATAAGGGTTCCTAAAGTCTCTCAATCCTTTGCAATTAATTTATTATTCTTTTTTATTTCAATCATTGGGATTATAATGTCTGAATCTTCGGTTTCATCTCGTGACCAAGGTCAATCTCGTATATGTCATTGCGGGTTAATTGCTAACCAATTTATAGCGTGGACTCCTATGAACGTTGGACACCGATTCTACAAATGTCCTGGATCTGGCGTTTGTAATTTATTTATTTTTTATTTTTATATCTTATGTATGTGTTGACTGAAAATGAGTATGTTTGTATTAATTAGGTATCTTCCTATGATTTTTGGATATGACGTGATGAAGAATATCCATTTCATGCTACAATAGTGATCAATAATCTAAAAATATCATCGGATGAAGTTCGCCAAGAAAGAAACACTTTGCAGAACACGGTGGCCAAATTGGTTGTTGCTCTCCACTAATGTAGGAGTCCCGATCAAAAGTCAAGTAGGACTTTTCATAGCTTGTAATGTTGGCTTGGGGTAAGGTGTGGTACACTTTTGGGTATATAATGACTAATTCTTCCCCTAAACACTTGAAACATCACTCACTATTATTTTCCTCACTTACTCATGTAGTCGTATCACTTCCCAACATTCTTGTTCATATATATCTTTTAAACCAAGGGTTCCTTTTTTTCTCTTTCTTTTCTTCTCATTTATTCATCTCCTTTTCTTTTTTCTTTTTCTTTTTTTTTCTTTCTTTCTCTTTTTCATTTTTAACATTTTTCTTTCATTTGAGGAGAATATCAAGTATTTCTACCTTCATTGCTTTGCAACTTTCTTTCCAAGTGTACAACTCTTATTATAAACCCACCATCTTACCAATCACAAAACCTAAAGTAGTTAAAGAAAAAATGGGCAACAAGAGCGGTAAGTATCAAAAGGGATGAGGCTTGTAATTCAGGTTGCCAAAGAAAATGTCAATAGACTCAAATTTGGGGCATTAAGGAATTTATTCATTAGGCAGGCTAATTTAGGTTCTGATTGGCCATTGAAGGCCTACTTTCATCCTAAAGATCAAGACTACCTAGGATTTTGCCTCAAACAACAAGCCGGGAAAGTTCTAGACTTAACATGAAACAATGAGAAGTAGACAAATATACTCACCACACTGTACATGGAACTCGAGGATCATTTCAGTTTCACCTCGCATTACCTAATTATGAACTCAAAAAGTAAGTTAAAAAATATGTAGGTAGTTCTAGCTAAATGCTGTCTTTCAAAATCCTCACTTCTCTCTTTTTCTGCCTCCTTTCCGTTTTCCTCCTTCTAAACTCTTGTTTTTTTTAAAAATTTATATCTAACCTACAAAATGCCTGGTTCGGCAGAAATAACTCAATGAAAAAGAACCAAGGCCAAGAAAGCCCAAAGAGGTTATTAGTATGCTAAAAATTAATTAAACTAACAGTTTACTTTAAAACTAAAGAACTATTGAATATTAAAAACACTACTCTATTACAGGTCATTAATATTCGGGATATTACAGACCTCAAAAATAGGAAGCAAAAAACAAATCAAAAGTAGTCAAGTGACTAAAAGCAAATAAATAAACTAAAGCAGTAGCATATACATACAGTCATCCAAAAATATACTCACACCCCACACTTAAGACTGTGCATTGCCCCCAATGCACAAAAAAAAAAATAAGGGGGTGAGCAGAACTCCATGTCAAGCCTCAAGATCATCCTCTACACCATCAGTGGTGCTGGACTTATCAATATCAACATCTCCCTCAGACTTATCATTCACGTCTGCTCCATCATCATCATCATCATCTACATTAAAGTCAAACAGATCATCCTCATCAGACTCAGAGAGATCAGGATGCTCCTCTTGCAAATAGTCAGAATCATCCTTTGAATCATCAACAATGTCCAGCATCTGTGGAGGCACAACATCAGTGTTTTCATCCTCATAAGGGTGCACCTCGCTCTCATATTCATGCCCCAAAAGTAGCTTTTTCGATCCAGACATTGGGTATTTCTCAAAACAATCTGTGACAACAATCTTCAAACCCTTGCAACACTTCTCTTGCATGATATGGGTTCGAGCTAGCATTCGAACCATCAAAGCATTCATTTCTGTATTAGGTGGCTTGACATTCTTTTCATCCTCCGGGCTTTTGACATTTGTGATGTCAAATTTAGCAAAAGAAGCTCTCTCTATGTTATCCCCATTGTACTCTTGCACACCTTTAGAATACAAATATTTAGTTAATGTGTTTGCAAAGAACAAATGCCTATGAATCTTGAGACGGGTTCATTTCATCTCCCCAATCATAATCTCACCAACATTGATAGGCATTCCTTTCATCATAAAATAGAAAAGACATACCTGCTCACGGGTCACATCAGACAAGTGATACAAGGCATCAATCGTGTGGTGAGAAATTGATGTCGGACCTTTGCTTGCTTTAGAAAGAACCGCTTAGGTAACCAGTTATGCCTCCTCAGTGTAGACGTTTTCCACTTTGCCATCTTATTGCCTTTGCAAAGCTCCATGCGAATGTCCTCATAGTTAGGCTGTAGCAATAACGCCTCAAACGGCTCCTTGGGATGATTGTCCACCCCCAGAAATGCACACAGAGCAGCAAGCGAGATATCAACAATTTCATCTCGAATCCAGACTAAATGACCTCTTGTTGTCGGCTTCCAATTTGCATACAGTTCTTGGATCATGGTCATGTTGGCCTTTCCGGTTGCCTTTACCAACTTGTCCCATTTCCTAGCCTGTATAGCTTCCAAGATTTCTAGGTTTTTGGCTTGGCAAGCTTCAACCTTAATTGCTTTCTCTGGGATATAAGGCTTGGGACTAAACTTTTTGTGCCAAGCCTCTGCTTCTTCATCAACAAGTTCAAGTCCATGGTGGGGGATCTTCGCAAGAGGTTGCACTGGCTCGGCCTCAGGTGAAGCAGGTTGCTTCCCTTTCTTTTTGCTGCTGGATGGGGCTGCACGTTTAGCAGGAGGTGCAATAGATTTTTGTCCAGTTTTAGTTTTCTTCATAGTCTTTGCTATTTGTACCTAGGTCTGTCTTCGCCGGTGAAGTGAGCAACCGGAGCTCAGGTTCAGCAGTGGTGATGAGAGATCGGGGGTCGCATGGGTGTTTTGCTCTGTTCTCTGTTAGTGTAACGTTGTGTGTGTGTATGAGACTAAGGGGGAAGGGTTTTAGGGACTTAGAAATTTTTCCTAATGGAACTTACCAGGGCATCGCTGACCCAGTGCTTTTGACCCTTACAACACTGTAAATTTTTCAAAATTATCTTTTTTCAGCTGAAATTTTTGTACTCCTCATGGCTAAACCATCGTACACCCATGCTTGGGCTATGTCCCAAATTTTTTCCTTTGTTGCAACTTGAACTACATCAAATTCTTAAACTTTAAATCACCTTCCAGCCTGCAAAACACCTCTAAAAACAAGTATTAACACATGAAACGTGCTAAAATCAAGCCCCTTTTTATGTATTTTTTAATTAAACTAAAAGTAAACAGAAAGAAATAAAATTTTAGGTTGCCTCCCAAACAGCGCCTTACTTAACGTCGTGGCACGACGCCGCCTCATTTTCAAAGCTCATCAAGATACATGACAAATATGAGCATGTCCTCATCAACTATCCCAAAATAATGCTTCAATCTCTGACCGTTGACATGAAACTTGCGGGCCCCATCTTCGGATTCAACTTCCACTACTCCATGAGGGTGTGTAGTTACCACCTTAAAAGATCCCGACCATCTTGATTTTAGTTTACCAGGGAACAACTTCAGCCTGGAATTGTACACCAATACTCTATCATCGAGCTCAAAATGTCTTTCCACAATTCTCTTGTCATGCACCGCTTTCATTCTCTCGTTGTAGATCTGAGCGCTCTCAAAGGCATGATAGCAGAACTCATCGAGTTCATGCAACTCGGTCAACTTGTTTGCTCCAAGCGGCATCCATATCCAGATTAAGCCTCTTGAGTGCCCATAAGGCCTTATGCTCCAACTCCACAGGCAATGACATGCTTTTCCAAACACTAATTTGTATGGCAACATGACAATAGGTGTTTTGTAAGCAGTGTGATACGCCCATAGAGCGTCGTCTGTTATTTCTCTGTTAGAGACCTCAACCTGTCCACTGGTTTGTGGGTGGTAAAGGTTGCACTCTATATTTTTCTAGCAACTTCTTAAAGGCTTGGTTGCAAAAATGAGTTTCTCCATCACTAATGATTGCCCTTAGAGTACCGAATCTTGTGAAAATATTTTGTTTGAGAAAACTAATAACTCATTTGGCATCATTAATGGGAAGCGCAATTGCCTTGACCCACTTGGACACATAATCCACTGCAACTAGTATGTACTTGTTTCCGTACGAGCTGACAAATGGACCCATAAAATCAATACCCCACACGTCGAATACCTCAACCTCCTGGATCGGCTTCATAGGCATTTTGTGATGTCGTGAGATATTTCTTGTACGCTGGCGTTCATCACAATTTTTGGCCTACATGTGTGCATCTTTGAAGAGTGATGGCATGTAGAACCCCGACTCAAGCACCTTGCTTGTTGTGCATATCCCGCCAAAATGACCTCCATATGGAGAAGAATGACATGCCTGCAAAACAGAATGTTGTTCTATCTCGGGGACACACCGCCTGATCATATTATCAACACAAATTCTAAAAAGATAAGATTCGTCCCAATAATAGAAACGACAATCTTTAAAGAACTTTTTCTTTTGGACCGAAGAAATATCATGAGGTTCAATACCACTTACCAAATAGTTGGCAATATCAGCATACCATGGTGTCGAGTCAAGTGATCCAGCCAGCAGTTGCTCATCTGGAAAGGTTTCCAATATCTCCTCAATCTCGACCTTATTTTCTGCTCCTTCTAACCTTGACAGGTGGTCTGCAACCTGATTTTCATTTCCTTTCCTGTCTCGAATCTCCAAATCAAACTCTTGGAAGAGCAGCACTCAATGGATCAGGCGCGGCTTAGAGTCCTTTTCAACAAGGTGTCTAATTGCTGCAGGGTCAGTATACACAATAACTTTCGAACCAATTAGAAAAGACCGAAACTTGTCAAAAGAAAACACTACTGCCAACATCTCTTTTTCAATTGTGGTGTAATTCAGTTGTACTCCATTCAACGTCTTGCTGGCATAATAAATTGGGTGCATAACTTTATCCTTACGCTGCCCCAGACTATTCCAACTGTATAGTCGCTCGCATCACACATCAGCTCAAATGGTTGCTCCATATTGGTGCAACAATTATTGGTGGCGACAGTAAGCGCTTTTTCAGCTTCTCAAATGCTAACCTGCAATCATCAGAAAACACAAAAGGGTAATCTTTTTCAAGCAATTTACATAAAGGATTTGCAATCTTGAAGAAATCCTTGATGAACCGTCTATAAAAGCCGGTATGACCAAGAAAACTCCGGATATCTTTCACTGAAGTGGGTGGAGGTAAATTTTCAATGACCTCTACTTTAGCTCTGTCCACTTCGATCCCCTTACTAGATAATCGATGCCCTAAGACTATACCTTTTTGTAATGGCATTTTTCCCAATTTAATACCAGATTTTTCTCTTCACACCTTTTCAACACCTTCTTCAAGTTTTCCAAACAGTCCTCAAAAGAATTACCCACTACAGAAAAATCGTCCATGAACACTTCCACGATATCTTCCACTATGTCGGTGAAAATGGCCATCATACACCACTGAAAAGTAGTTGGTGCATTACACGATCTGAATGGCATCCTTCAGAATGCGAAGGTGCCATATGGGCAGGTAAAGGTAGTTTTTTCTCGATCCTCGGGGGCTATATATATCTGGTTGTACCCCGAGTACCCATCTAGAAAGCAGGAGTATGATTTACCAGCCAACCTGTCCAGCATCTGATCAATGAACGACAAGGGGAAGTGATCTTTCCTGGTGGCATTTTTTAGCTTCTTATAGTCCATGCATATACGCCAACCAATTACAGTCTGAGTGGGAATCAACTCATTATTCTCATTTTGTACCACAGTCATCCCACCCTTTTTCAGGACACACTAGACGGGGCTTACCCAATTACTGTTAGAAATGGGAAAAATGATGCCCGCGTCCAACCACTTAATCACTTCCTTATTCACTACCTCTTTCATATTGGGGTTGAGCCTTTTCTAATGTTCAATAGAGGTTTTGTGGTCTTCCTCTAATAGAATCTTGTGCATACAAAAGTCGGGGCTTATCCCTTTTATGTCAACAATGGTCCACCCTATTGCCTGCTTACACTCCTTCATAACCTGCAATAATTGTTCTACCTGCACATCTAGCAAACAGGATGAAATAATAACATGTAAGGTAGAATTAGGTCCCAAGGATGCATACCTGAGGTGCACAAGCAAAGGTTTTAGCTCCAGTTTCAGTGGCTCCTCAATTAAGGATTTTGTGGGTGGTGTTGTCCTTTCAGACAAGTTAAGAGGCTCAAACCCGGGTTCTCATATCCAGTAGCCTTGGCCCTCAAGTTCCAGGACACAATCAGCCAACTCCTCACCATCAACGGATCATCATGGTGGTACATCTGTTCAACCTCAATGTCACTCAAGTCCACCATCTCTACAAGTGAGCAGTTAGCAGACTCACTTGGTCTCTTCATAGACTTTTGCACATTAAACACAACCTCCTCATTATTCAGTCTCATTTTCATCTCTCATGTCTCACAATCTATAATTGCCTTCCCAGTAGCAAGGAAAGGCCTTTCAAATATAATGGGGATATCCTTATCCACTTGGCAATCAAGAATAACAAAATCTGCTAGAAACACAAACCTGTCAACTTGAACTAGGACATCATCCAAAATATATGTTGGTTGTTTTAAACTTCGATCAGCTAGTTGCAGGTTTATTGAAGTGTGTCGTGCCCTGCCAATGCCCAATTTTTTGTAAACATCCAACGACATCAGATTAATATTGGCTCCCAGGTCTAGCAGGGCTTTGGAAAAAGTGTGGTTGCTAATAATACATGGGATAGTAAAACTGCCCAAGTTTGATAATTTCTACGCTACTGGTTTAGTCACTACTGCACTGCATATGTGAGTCAAAGTGACTGTAGCTAAATCATGAAAATCAAAATTTCGGGACATCAGATCCTTCATCATTTTTGCGTATCCCAGCATCTCTCTCAAGACGTCTATCAATGGTATATTAATTTGTATCTGCTTTAGCATCTGCATGAACTTTTTATACTAGTCCTCATTCTGATGTTTCGCCAATCTCTGCGGGAAAGGAGGGAGAGGTCTCTTATTACTACTGAGTTGATTCTCTTCTAGTTCAGCTTATTTTCTAGCTACTTTCTGTGGTATAAGATCAGCTTCTCTTTCTTTTTCATTACCTTGATTGGGTTGTGCCTGCTGAACTTCCATTTCTATAAGATCCAAGGGCTCATCTTCATCTACTTGCACCTACTAAGTATATTAACATTGACTTTTTTTCTCTACTATTCTAGTGGCAGTTCTTCGACTCACCTCTCTTCTCAATTGTCAAATCAATGAAAATCAAAATATTGTATTATTCATCCTTAATACAAAGGAAACAAGAAATAGACAAATAGAAATGACCACAACCACCACTTTTCAATTTTTTATGCTTCATCACAACAACTCAGTGGCCTAAAAATATATAAATTATAATGTTGTCACCGGAAAAATCAGCCTAATGACATATAACAAGGACCATTTCATGAAAAACAACCATGAACCAGATCTAGAAGTCCTCAAAGTCTTCCATAGAGGGATCGTGATCGACTCTCTGATCTCCTACCACCTAGTGCCACCTTAGTAACGGTGGTTTTTTGATGAATTACGATAGTGAAAGGGTGGGTCCAATAGTGGAAGTAGGTCGTGGGATCGATTTTGGAGATTAAAAAAATAGCAGAGTTAAAATTTGAATTAGAAATCTTCTTTTGTTCTTTGAATTTTTGAGTTGGATGCTAAACAAGGATTTTAATGGAGAATTGGAGATTTTTCTATTAAATTTGTTGGTTGACATACGAGGACTACAACGGTGGGGGATTTTCTATGACACAAGTGGCGGAGGGCTATTGTTGAAAGTGATGAATGTATTTCTTATTTGTTTTTAATTTTGAATTAAATTAAATTATGTTCATGCAGATTGTTAAAAAAACAAGCAGACTTAATTATTTAGAATTCAGATATAAATACAATATCTTAATAATCAGATATATATTCAGATTCAAACGTCTTATTCTTAATAATAACAAATGACCTCTTAGTTAAAATTGCTATTACATAGTAAATTCACCATGACCAAAAGACATCTTAGTTAAAGTTACAATTACATAACAGATTCAACATCATAAAAGGACAAACAAAAACAGTCAAATTCTAAAGTTTAGACAAGTCTTAACAAAAATACAACTAAACATCCCATATGTATAGTCCCTACTTCTTAGCCCTCTTAGTCTTCAACTTGCCAAATCTTTATTCATTGTTTTGCTACCAATTATTTAGAAGTCACGATTTTTTTGCCTTTTCAAGCCAGTTTCTTTGCTTCAACCGGCGAATCACTTTGCAGATTCACACCACCATTGTCATTTCCTATAAAGGAATTCTTCTTTGTTCCCGTAAGCTTTTGCAGCAGCTTTATTTGTTGAAGCCTAGTCTTAGCTTCAGAAATGACCATAAGCCTCAACTCCAGGTTCAGATTCTTCACTTGCATCATCAAATGGAGGTGGTGGCACTTGTTTGCTTGAAGATTGTTGAGGGGACATTCTTTTTTTACTTAAACATTGCTGACTGGAATGTTGTGCAAAATACACTTTTTTTTGTAGGAGGTGACTGAGTTTGGTAACTGGCTTTTGCAGTAGATGACATCCTTATACAAGGATAGGCATGAACATAAACTCTGACTGTGGGCTATCATGGGGTGTTGTCAAAGGTATCTCTGTCACAATTGGAGAACTTTCTGGTTCTTGAAAAAAGTGCTTGTGCTTTCTATTAATCTACAAGACGATATACATGACTAATTAGAGAATTTCCAGATTAAACAAAGGGAAAGATGAAATAAAGCATTTACGAAATGACACTTTCTGATATTATGAGCACGAGCACTACAATATCTATATTTCATAAGCAAGTCTTTCCTTGAAGTTGCCCATAACCCTTTACATAACCTAGCCTCATCATTTTCTCTCTTTCTCTTAACCATTGGTCTTCTAACTATATTAGTTGCCAGTGGTTCCATAAAATGGTGGGACTCAACTTTCCAGAATTTTTCACCTCAGACAGGTTGTAACTTGTTCTCACAAACCAATAAATAGTGCTCTTTAGAATACTACCACTGTACCTTACTCAATAGATCAACCTTATTGTGAAGCAAGATTTTGATGGCATGAGGGCATGGTATTCTAGTCAAGTCCACGCTCTACATATGAAACTCTTCACCTCAAGGTTGACAGTGTGTCCATCCTCACCCTCAGTCACTTCATACCCATTATATCTATTAAAGTCCACACGACATACTTGAACTATTTGTTTGAAATTATTGTATAAGTTTGTAGCATAAGGGTTGAACTCTTCTTTCCAAGTTCTACATTGTGTTTCATTAGTTGACAACATTTTCATAACCTAGACATATCAGACAGTTATAAGCAACTAAATCATAGAAGTAAGGTTTGTAAAGTAAAGAAGAACTAAAAAAGAAACACATACCTTGACCCTAATCTCTTCCAACATCTTGATTATAGGTTCGTACCTTGATTTTAGAATCCATATATAGAAGGATTTTGTAAAGTTATTATCCACCATGTTGTTCTTGCATATGGTGTCAAACTAAGCCCTGCACTAACATTAAGCTAGATAGACAAGTAACTATTCAACTGCTTCTTTGGACACAACCACATACTTTTCAACTGATCCTTAAAGTTTTCCTCATATATAGCCAAGACAAACCGCCACATCAACTTCTTCAGTTCCTTATCTTTCCATCTCTTGCCCCAATTAGTATCTACATGCCTTGAATGAAATCTCTAATTTGCTTTTGGAACCATAGTAGAAACAACATCCAATAAACCTTATATACAAGTTTGTTAGTTGTCAGATGCTACATAAAAGGCTAGAATGACAGAAAAAGAAAAAAAGAAAAAGTTAAGTTACCTTTTGCATGTCTGACATAATGGTTAGACCTTGACGATCTTCAAGCCCCAAAGAACTTCTAAAAAGTTTCAGAAACCATCTTGCATGTCCTACTGGTTTCCATGTCAACAACAGCCCATGCAAGTGGATAGAAATGATTGCTTGAATCTTGGGTCATAACAACAAATACCCCATGCACTTTCTTTTAAGAAAAGTGCCATCAAGACCTATTATAGGTCTCAGCCCTGCCTTCCAGCCTTACTTCAATGCATTAAAGCACATATACATTCTGAATAATATCCTTTTGCCTTCTGCCAAAGCATTATTTGAAATGTTTATCACCACATCATAACCAGGGTTGCTTTACTCTTGAGCATAAGCCTCTAATATATTATAGTCATCTATATAACTACCCTCCAACTTCTCAAGTACAAGCTTATTCACCCTCTTCATCTGTGAATAGCTAACATTAAGCTTAAATTATTCCTCCAGGTCTACTCTCATGTCTTCATCTTATATTTAGGATAACTCTGGACTTTGTTCTTGAAATAGTGTGCTAAAGTGTTGGGAGTAGCTCTCCTAGTACTACATACTTTGTCACAGTTGTGGTTTGTGTTCAAACTCTTGATCATAAACCCTTGGTTCTTATTATCCTTAGATATATAGCACATAAATGGACAGTCTGATTGACATTTGCATCTAACTCTCCCTTTATTACTTTTGTATACCAAAAACCCCTCCTATTAGCCATAACTTAACAACCAACCACCCTTTTAGCTTCACCTGAATCTCTAAAAGCCATACCCCTCTCTAACTCCAAGAAATTGTCCAGTTTTGCATTAACCTCTTTATTTTTTTTCCTTCCTAAAGAGCTTCAGGATTTGTTGTTCCAATATCTATCTTGTTTTCCGTTTTACCCTTTAAAACTTAAATTCTTTTCATGTTTTCTTGTGCTTTTGTCATAGAAGATCTGAACGAACAATGTGTGACACAAAATTGTTGGGATATACTAATAACCATGCAGTTTTAGTTAGATTATTCCTAGTTGAACAATTGGTTATTCATTTATTAAGTATAATGAAGTATTATTTATTTAGATCAATTGTGTCATGCGTGTCCTATTATTTATATAGTAGTTGATTTAGTGTGTAAAGCCAAGCTTATACATAGAAGATTAAATCATCGATTCTTATAAATAATAAAGTAATATTCACAATCTAAGATGGAAATTGGACAAAGTCATCGGTCTAATTGTAGTACAAGATTATGTATAATTTATCTTGATTATGAGAACGGTATAGTTCTAACTTCTTGTTCTACTGCGCTTTGTGTGCATTGAACGGACCAAGTAGAGATAAGTGTTTTTATACTGACTATATAAAAAACAAACTCTCTAGCTCATCAAATTTACTTACTACTCTTAATCTTGATATAGCTATTATTAGTGGTGTATATTATTCATTGTCTTAATTTATCAATAGGTGAGGTCCTGAATATTTGGGTCAAATAATTCTTGATAAGTTGGATAATAATAATATGTATTTGCAAAGTGATAGCTAGTTGATAGAATCCATGTCTCGATTTAGAGATTGATGACGCCCCTTTATAAAAGCTTATAAGTTTGCATGTGTAAATATGGCCAGTGGACTTCGTATCCTGCACATGTAATAAGTTAAGCGGAAGTCTAAAGAATATTCATTTAGTCAATATATTAGATTGTCAGTAATTTAATATTATTGATTTGTGTCTGTAATCTTAATGTGAGAAGTTAAATAAGATTTGATGGAAGAATTTGAAATTCAACTAAGGAGTGCAATTATGATTTTTTAGTGGAAATAATTTATAATTTATTATGGAAAGGTTAATTCTAGAGAAAACGAATTAATTCCATAATTAGAAGCCTTGTTAATTGATTTTGTGGTCCCTGTTGTGACCGAACCCAATTAGGACTAGGAGAGGGTTTATTGATCGAAAAAAATCCTAGACAGTTTTGGAAAAACGTTTTATCCTTAAAACTATATAAAGGGGATTCTTGGCAAAAAAAAATTATATACGAAATATTGTTAGTCCGGGTATTATTCAGGCACATGACAGAAGATCATGGAACTGGAGGACGATCCCGTGGATGATTTTACTCGTGATTGAAGATTCATTTCGCGGTTGAAGTCACGCTTCAAGAGGTATTCTGTTTTATGTTTATGTAAAACTAAATAGCCTACTAGTTTGTCTAGATTATATTTGAGTCATGATCCTGGAATTGCTTCCGCTGCGTTTATATTCCTTCAATAATGAGGCAGTGGTCGAAACGATACCAGACCCAGTGGCAAAAGATGCACTTTCATCACCACCACAAGATCTGGTGGTAAGCAACACTTTCATGTGATGACTCGTGGAAAACGACCTTGCATAAGTTTATGGTGTAACAACAAGCGATAAACAAGGAGGTAAGCACTTAACTTGCAATGCTCTCAAGCGGTTTAAACGAAGAATCTTAAGCAACCCCGAAAGCAAAACGAATCACGGGGACTCCACATCCGGTTCTCGGGAACACAAATACAGGGATACTCGATCACGCATCAGGTGGATCTGGAGCTGGAGCATCCAGGCACGGGGCCGAGAGCTTGCCCCTTAATCCAGTCTTAGAGTTTATTTTCCAACGCCTAAAGGCCCACAAAGAGCGAATGGATCAGTGATTATAATATCATAGTCTCGAGATCTATGATGACAAGTTATAATGGAATTTTAATGTAAGGATTATAATACATGTAGTATTAAATAACGAGACGATTGTATCGTAGATATAATTTTATTATTTGACGTTTGATTTACTTGACTAAAAATGAAATATATGGTATAATATAAAAATACGTTTACCTTTTTATTGAGACGAACATTTATTTTCGCTTATAACATAGTAGTTTTTAAAGGAATTCGAGAGGAGTTTTTAAAAAGGGTATCTTATCTCGGAATAGTAATGTAGGAATTATTATCTCGAAATAATCTTGACTTAATTATAACGAAATGTAAAATTTTGATAACTAGCCAATTTTGAACCCCCTAAGTGAGTTTTATCCACCGTTTTAAAATTAATTGAGAAATAGCCAAAAATTCGTGCGCGCACACTTACACTCCATTAGCGTTGACAAACACCTATGACTAGTCTCAGTATTTTATACTGGGACTTTGAACTAACATATTTAAAGTCCCATTATTTTATACTGTGATTCATGTTCAAAGTTCCTGGAGCTTTATACCGGGATTAGTGTTTAAGTGATCCCAGTATTTTATACTGGGACTTTGAACATGTTAGTTCAAAGTCCTAGTATCTAGTATAAAATACTGGGGCTTGTCCGGGACTAGTTTTCAAACACTTTTGCGCTGCTGACTAGTATTCAATTAGCACGGTGCAAACAGGCTATGGAGACAATTTTTTACTAACGAAATCAAACATTTAACCGAAAGTGGAGTCAAATAATTAAGGAATTATTATCCACATAACCATTCTCAACCCTTATTCACTTTTTGTAATCATATTTTGTCTTTTTTTTTTCTAGCATATTTATTAAATATAATTTGATGATATAAATATTTCAAAAATATAAGACAAATATATATGTGTATAGAAGCTATATATATAATATCAATTTATTATATTTGATATTTTAATTATAAATCAAATTTTAAATATAAATATTGTGGCTAAATTATGTTAGTGTTCGGTGACTTGTTAATATGGTATATTGAGGGCTATTTACGTGAAAACCCCAATAAATAATTTCATAATTCCTATCCAGTACCATCCTTGTAACCAGTCGACCCCAGGTTCTAAGGAATTGAAGATGTTATATGAAGTCCTTTTGCAGTAGTGTAATATATCTTTTGATGTTTGCAGTTTTCTAGTCTTTAAAAAAAAAAAAAAAGATTACTTGTTTATCTTGGGCAAACAGAGTTTCTGTCCTTCTTAAATGTTTGTCAATCAGTTTCATGTTTTCCAAGTTTCTCAAATGTGTTGTAAATTAGATAAAAATAACTAGAAGGAAAGTATACCTTACAGGCTTACATAATTATGCATGAAACCAAATGGTCAAACTAAAGTGATAAATTAAATGAAACGAAATCCATTGCTGGAGTGGGTAATAAAGCACATATGGGAAGAAATTAGAATAAATTTTCAGGTTGGCCAACTCGGGGATAAATGTATGATGTTTTATATTTTTGTCTTGTAGAAGAATCATTATCAACTTCATTATACTGTTGATAAGTTTTCTCAAGAAGATCTACGATTCTCCCTTCTAATTGTGGTTTACTGTTTTAATTAAACTTGTTTGAAAAGAGCCAAAAAAAAAAAAAAAAAAAAAAAAAAAATGTGGGGGAAAAAAGGGTGACCACAAAAAAGCTGACGCTGGAAGCCACTCTAAATATCAGAGCCAGGTTTCGATCCTGGGACCTGTGGGTTGTGGGCCCACCACGCTTCCGCTGCGCCACTCTGATATTGTTGATGATATTCTACATCATATATATATGAACTATAAAAGGAGGCTTTGATATCCGTTGTAAATTTTTCTAACGTCTATTACTAGTATATTATGTACGTAGTATTTTAAGTTAATCGTTAGTACCAAAGAAAATCTACGTAAAATGGTTCCCTATTGCTTCTCATGCCTTTTCAGTTTTCACCTAGCTACCTCTTCAGGGAAATGGAATTTTTTTAATAAAAAGATGAAGAATTTTGCTCACACTTAAAAGTGCGTTTACAAACTTGGCTCATCCAATTATCATGAGCAGAGACTTCTCTCTCTTTTCTTTCATTCTTTCTTTTATGTAGAAAGTTCATTTCAAATCCACCTCACAACAGCAACTTTCCATTAATGAATGAAAGCTGTGGTTGGGAAACGAGCTAGGAAGAACAAGAATGAAAAAAGATGTTTGGTCAGACTCTAACAATTAATTATGTTATGTCTACTAGCTCAGTTTTACTAGGCCCCCACTATAAAGTTGGAGGTCTTTTTTCTTAGTTCCTCTAACTTGTCTACTTGCAGATATTCGAATTTATAATGCAGAGGATATTTATATGTACAAAATAAATTGTTATATATTTACTAAAGTTAAAATAATTATTATAGCAGAATTTTACTTTTAAAGAGTTTTATTTTTTTATGTTAAAATAGTGTAATGTTATATTGCTAAGGCATTGTATTCCTTGTTTTGTATTTTATCTTGTAAAAATAGTTTATCAAATCCGCATAATTTAGTCAAGTATTATCTACCATCTCCAACCAAACAACGATTGATTTTCTTTTTTTCTTATATGACCAACCGTCTTATACATGATATAATGTTTGGATTAATTGTTTCTATATCATAGCCAAACGACTAATTAATCCGTACTTTTTAATTCACGAGGGACATATCTTGTGTTATGCCTCTCAAATTGCTGTTGAGCTCAATGCTCATTGGTAAGTGATTGGAATTTGATTCCCTACCTAGCATTCAAAGAAGTTTGTTAGAATCTACTACAAGTAGGTTAACGATTTTGACTTCCTAAAAAAATTGGAACCAGTTAGTCAATTTGATGTAATTTCACTTTTGGTTAACTTATGCTAATCAATTTGTAGCCTAGGTTTATATTTTTCTCATACATCCAACATTACAAGCAACCTTTTCTTTACCATCACCACCAAATATTTCGAAATACTAATACCTGCTCTGAAAAATTCATTTATTCTGGCCAAGCCTACCTATGTGTTCTAATATATTTTGTATTGCGTATTTTTTTTTTTTAAAAAAATTTAGTTTCAACCCTAAATCTATTCAATGTAGAGTATTATTTTGAAGAAATATTGGGTTAAAATTTAATGCTACCTGAAGAATGATCATTTTATGACTTTGATATATTTATTGTCCATCAAATTAAGAAATTCATCGTAGGTTTAAACTAAATACATGGTGCTTGAATTAATAAATCAAATGTTGAGATCGAAAATGAATTTAGTAGAAGATGTGAATATTCAAATAAAATTCATGAAATTCCACACCGACTTAACTCCTTCAAATTGATACAACGTGATGTGCCAATGTGTCCTACTCCTAAGTCCTATCTACTTTGTCTATTTCAAATTGTTTGTTTTATCTACCTTTTTCAATAGCAGGATTCGATCTGAAATTATTATGTGTCTTTAGAAAAAGCACATCATAAGCACAAAAAGATTACAAAGTCAATAATTGTCAGAATATGATTCACATTTGAGGAAGAAATTTTGTTCATTTCTTTTGTTAAGTTACTTTACATTGAATTCTCAGAAACAAGAAACACTTTTATTGTACAAATCAAAATTTATTTGTACCTATTCCATCATAAAAAAGATTTTTAATCAACAAAATAATTAACTTGAAAAGAGTAAGTAGCAGTATTATGTACTTGGCCAGTAGCCACCGTTGGATTTCACGGTAGAGAAACTTTATGGGACAGCGTTACCTCTTTTTGCAATATGGAAAGTTATAATTTCAAGAAAGCTAACTTTACCCCATTTTAAAGCATAATCTTATTTGAAGATCATATTACTATTTTTTTTCTTTTTAAAAAACAAAAGTTCCTGCGCTTTAATTGTAAAAACATATTACTAAATCAGTGGATATACATTAGTTACTAGGTGAATTTTATTATGTTATCCAGTAATATTAACATGTAAATCGTACATAACGTCAATGTTGAAAAGTGTAACAAATTTTGAAAATCTTAATCAAACATTTTAATTTTATAAATAAATTAAACTAAAATTGAATGCCAAAATATAACTAGTTAATAACTTAATTACTTATGTTAAAATATAACTTATGACTGATAGAACACATTTAATGCGAGGTAAACTTTTTTCATGTGGCCAAATAAACTAGAACACTAATTTATTTTTGTATACGAGCGTAGTGCTGAATGTGAGATACTTTCATTTATAACTTTTTCTCATATTCGAAAGACTTGTAACATGAACAATGCTCTTTTACTTGGTGTCCGATACTAGGGGCGGATTTGCCCTATAAGGTTCGGTTCATAGGAACTCATACATCTTTCATGAAACTATGCTAGCGTCTGTTTATAGTTTTTGGGGGTGTTTTTGGAGTGTTTTTTTGGGGATTTTTTGGGAAATTTTCTCACAAATTTCAAATTTTGTTCCAAATAAAATGCATGTCCAAACAAAATTTCAATTTCCCAAGTTTCAAATCCCAAATCATGTCCAAACGGGAGCGAGGTATAATATGGACATATTTTATAAAATATGTTTAATATAAATTTCTATATTATAAAGTTTAGGAGCTTAATTTTCTATAGGTTAGTCCAAACGACACCGCTAAACACCTCGAGAAATGTGACCGTTAATCCCAGGTGGTCTTTTCTTTCTTTTCAAAAACACAAACATACCCCATGCAACGGCGCGTACTTATCACCTTCCTCTCTCTCCCTTTTCTCTGTACCATTTTACAGTAGTACACTCCTCTGCTTACATTTTTGTCCTTTTCACCTTTTTCTCTTTCTAAATCTCAACCCCACTTCCCTCATATCCACAATAATAATTCTCATAAACTTGTTGTATTTTACATTTAATAGCCCATTCTTTGGTTATTTTTGCAAGAATGGGTTGTGCACAATCAAGAATAGATAATGAAGAATCAGTATCAAGATGCAAAGAAAGAAGAAACTTAATGAAAGAAGCTGTAAACTATAGAAACTTGTTTGCTTCAGCACATTCAGCTTATTCAATGGCTTTAAAGAACACTGGTGCTGCTTTAAGTGACTATGCTCAAGGTGAAACCCCACCAGCTCCGCCGCCTGTGGTGGTTAACGAGCCACCACCACCACCACCGCCGGTTGTTATGGAAGCTAGTCCTCTACCACCACCCCCTCCACCCCCACCGAGCTTTTCACCTCTCCAACGCGCCGTGACTATGCCCGCTGAGCTGCTGTCGAAGCCCCATAAAATGAAAGGCATTGAGAATGAGGAGATTGAGGAGGAGGATGAAGAGGAGGATGGAGGAGGTGGGTTGAAACGGAGGGAGAAGCGAAATGGGGTGGCGCGTGTGTCTCACGCTCCACCTCACGCTCCAGAAATGGATGTGCCTACCCCACCCCCACCGCCTCCGCCGGGCATGCCGTGGGATTATTTTTTAGTATGAATCATATGGATGCTAATAGTAATAATAATAACAGTAATAATAATCAGGGACATTCTTTAGAGGAAGTTAATGAAGAGGAGGAGGTGGAGGAGGAAGAAGAAGAGTTCGATGATAGGAATAACGGGATTCGGAACGGAAGGTTTGATAATGTGGGTAGAAATGAGTATGGAGATGATGATTTTAAGACGCCGGAGAAGAAAGGGAAAGTTGAAAGTGAGGTTGTTGAAGAGGAGACACCAGTGGGGGCGGATAAAGATAGAGTCTTTAAGCATTCAAATACTGCACCAGCTGAAATAAGAGGTGGTGTAGGAATAGTAGGGGGAGCTGGGAATGATGTTGGTTATGGTAACAATGCTGATTTCTTTAGAGTTTTAGGTGAAATTGATGATCATTTCCTTCAAGCTTCCGAGAATTCACAAGAGGTTTCGAAGATGCTCGAGGCTACTCGATTGCATTACCACTCGAATTTTGCTGATAATCGAGGTAATTTGATGTTCAGAGATGATTTAGAATGGTTAGATTCCCTTATTCTTCATATCTTTTAGTTGTTGACAGCTAAAAGTTTAAACCTTTTGCTAAAGTTTAAACCTTTGTTTTTCCTGGCTTTGCTAGTAATGTTAAGAGATGATATAGAATTGACAGATTCCCTTATTTTTCATATTTTTCAGTTTTTGACTGTTAAAGTTTAAACCTTTTTAGCATTTGCAAAGGTTTTATTTACATCCTTGCAAAGTCCTGGCTTTTGCTATTCAGTGAGAAAACGGAGAAGTCATTAGATTGCGGAAGACTTCAAATTAGTTCTATCATACTTTGTTAATCCCCTCACATTAATACCTATGATGCTGGGGGCTGAGGGAATAAGCTTTTCCAGTTATTTGGGTGACTGGCTCGTTTTAGCTTGTTTAATAGTGAATAGTCCTTTTTTGCAGGACATATTGATCACGCAGCTAGGGTGATGCGAGTCATTACGTGGAACAAATCATTTAAGGGTGTACCTAATGGTGATGCTAGTAAGGATGAGAATGACATCGATGATTATGAGACACATGCCACTGTTTTAGACAAACTACTGGCTTGGGAGAAAAAACTTTATGATGAAATGAAGGTGTTTAGTGCTTCCTCTTGTCCCTTCGCTTTCTCTTAGCTAATATCTTGGATTTTATGTTTGATTCATGATTCTAGTCTGATGTATGGGCTAGGAAGCGTGGCCACCTAGTCTTCTGTTGCGTGTCGAGTCCTACTTGTACTGAACTTGGAGAATAGCCCCTGTTATCCCCCCACCCCCAATCTTTTCTTGGCAATTACAGACATATTTGGCATGCATTTCCATTTAGGGGACATCAGAACAGAATTTTGAAAGAGAATTAAATAGGGAGTATATGTAGCAAATGAAAGTGTAAACAAGATCCAGTTCGGAGTATATCTGGTAGAAAAATCAAACCCTGCTATCTCCAACTGGTTTGAAGATGCTGGAATAGGAGGTGTGGCTGGTGCAGTCACCCAGTCTCTTTCAGATGCAGCAAAAACAGAGAGCTTGATATCCAGGAATTTTCATACATTTTCATTTGTATTCTGCCTTCAAAATGCAGTTTGTCTTAAATCTTAATGCCTGTGTTGAACACCATTGTACTTGTGTCATTGCCCAAGCTATTATGGACATGGCTTGTTGCATATTGTGCGCCCACTTCCATTCTGTTTCTCTTGTGTAGTGTCGACCTTATTATTTTGCAGTATTGTTCTTACTATCCAATAAGCTAATGGCTTACAAAAGGTTATTTTGTTTGATTTCAATAGGCTGGTGAGCTTATAAAACATGAATATCAGAGGAAAGTTAACTTGTTAAACAAGCTGAAGAAAAGGAATGCTAGCTTGGAATCACTGGAGAAGACAAAGGCTGCTGTTAGCCATCTGCATACGCGATATATAGTTGACATGCAGTCATTGGATTCGACAGTTTCTGAAGTAAATGACATTCGTGACAAGCAGTTGTACTCCAAGCTGGCTGCTCTTGTTCAAGGGTAAGTTCTCATATGGCTAACTATTCCTCGTGATGAAAACAACATTTCTAAATTCTAAGACGTGTGTTTCTGGAAGCCAATCTTTCAGGTCAACGAGGGACATTATTATTTGTTATCTGCAACTGCTATGCATCTAGGTTTTCTTTACCACATGTTATTACATTTAGAAGCTGTCGCAATTACACATGATTTAGAAGTCAGCTCTAAGTAGTAAGTCTTTGGAAACTATTTAGTATTTAACAAAATGTTGTGTAATGCTGGGGCTGATTTATTTCAGCACAAATGCTCTTATGTTAAATGAAATAAAGGCATGGAATTGAGGTGGGAAGTTAATTGTATCCTATGTGCTTTCTCATCCTCTTTTGGGGAACCTTTTTTTTTTCTTGGATAACCAAGAATTCCCTAGGGCTAGTCGCGCACAGTTCAAAACTCGGTGGATAACAGGCCCGCCCCTGTACCCATCTCCTGTTTAATACCATGCTTTTGTCTGTTCCCGAGTTCTAACCTGTGAAGGCGCACATCACAAGTTCAGCTCTTACCACTAGACCAAAGCCCCGAGGGCTCTTTTGGGGAACTTCAGAATATCTAATATAGATATTTTTTTTCTTTTTAATAGAAAGGTAATAAATTGTTTTAATATGCTGTAAATTTTCAGTCTTTAGAATTTTTATCAAGTGAAACTCCTGGACAGTCAATAACGTTTGAAAAACTTCTGTTTAAGTGAAACCTTAAGCTGCGTGATGGTTTAAAAGCGTTAGCTTTTGCTACATTGAGATACTCTTCATCCTATTCTATTACAAAATTAGTTAATGGTTCTGATATTCTTAAGCAGCAGTTTGTTCTGGTCGTGTTCCTCAGAGGACGATAGTCTTACAAAGTGAACTCCCAAGACAAAATTCTCATTACTAGATAGTACGCAACAACTACTACACCTCAATCACAAACTAGTTGGGCACTCATCTGAAACTTAGACATTTGCACTCAAGTCCAGTTCTAATGATGAATATCAGTGCTCCTTAGACATTTGCATAGCTTCTTGTGCTTGCTTTTGTTTCTTTTCTCTCTTGTTTCATAGTGGAACTGCAGTATAGTCGAGGTTGCCATCTCTACTTGTGACCATGAACATCAGATTTTGCTTTTGCTTTGCAGGATGGTCAACATGTCGCAATTCATGTTTAGTCATCACAGCAACCAGCTGCAGTTGGCTACTGAACTCAAAGCCATTGAAATCTCCGGATTCCCCTTAGAAACAAGCAAACACCATCATGAACGTACAATCCAACTTGGTAATGTCGTCAAGGAATGGCATGATCATTTTGACAACCTTGTGAAAAATCAAAAATTTTACATCCAAACACTCCACAGCTGGTTAAAGCTAAATCTCATACCCATTGAAAGCAGCCTAAAAGATAAAGTCTCGTCGCCTCCTCGAGCACAGAATCCCCCAATTCAAGCCCTTCTCCACTCCTGGCAGGAGCTTCTTGAGAAGCTTCCTGATGAGCTTGCCAAAAGTGCCATTGCTTCCTTCGAAGCTGTGATAAGGACCATCATTATTCATCAGGAGGAAGAGATGAAGCTGAAGGAGAAGTGTGAGGAAACTAGAAAAGAGTACATACGCAAGAGGCAAGCTTTTGAAGATTGGTACCAAAAGTATATGCAACGTAGAACTCCACCTGATATGGCAGATCCTGACAGAGCTGCAGAGTCTAATCCAAAAGATCCTGTTGCAGAAAAGCAGTTTTTTGTAGATTCATTGAAGAAGAGGTTGGATGAGGAGATGGAAGCTCACCAGAAGCACTGTATTCAGGTCAGGGAGAAGTCATTAGGGAGTCTCAAGATCCGGCTGCCTGAGCTTTTCCGAGCCATGTCGGAGTATTCTTATGCATGTTTAGAGGCTTACGGTAGATTGAGAATGCTCATACAATCACAACACTCAAATGGGAGTTCATGAAGGTCTCTAGGCCTTCCGCTTTTTTGTCCCCCTTTTGATGTGTTTGTGTGATCTTTGTAGTCAAATGTAAGTTAAGCCTGGATAACGTTTGTTCTGTATTTCTAATGTATTGCCTTATTGTATTATGAAAAAGGCCTTCTAATTTGTTTATCCACCTCAATAGCAGCAGCAGATATTTGATGGCAAGCTGTTCTTTGGAGTCTATCATATGGTTTGGTCCCATTTGAGCACTTGCAATTCTTTTGTGCATAATAATTTGAAATTGGTAGGAGGAACTGGTGTATAATTGGACTATTGGAGTTGCGAGTCCATTTAGAAATGCCAATGTGGCACCATTTGTAGAAACCTTTTGCCAAAAGTGCAGTCAGAATTGGAAATCTCTTAATTTAGAATATATAGATTGGTCAATTAATTAGTTTAAATATAAATTGAAAACCAAGATTGAAGCTCCTATTCTATGATCAGATTGATCTTAATATAATTTAAATTTTCAAATAGAAGTTTCCTTAATGATGTGATTGATTAGCCCTTTAAAGTTAGAAACTTTAATTTAGAAAGAATATTTGTGAAAAAAAGTGTTAACCTCCTACTTATCTGGGTCTATAGGATAGTGTTATTCATCATATTATTTTTATGAAAAACCTTAATTATAGTTTACTTGTCATACTTTTTCGTCAAGTTTCAAATAGTTGTGCACTTATCCATTATGGTTGAAGCAACGATAGTTAAATAGCAGAGTAGGCCACTATCAGTCTTTCGGCTCAATGTCTTTTACCTGCCTTTCCATGCACTTTTCAACGGCTGGCCTAATCATGACAGTATAGCAGCATAAGCCTGGTTTATAGTAGACTTTAATCTTGCTTCAACATTACTATATTATAGCAGACTTGAGATGTTGCAATATCATATATGTCATTGGAATATTTTTTTCCAGCCACGTGAACGGATTCATTATCTAAACCCACCTATAAGATAATTACTCTTTAAAGAATGTCGTAGACATCTAGTTTAATTTGCTTTTACCTAATCTAAAAGGCAAAGGGAACATCCCATGAGAGTCTCAAAGTTGCCCATCTATAAAAGGCCAAGGCATTGTTGAATGATATAGGCAATTCAAAAAGCTTCTTATCTCTTTTGGACTATAAATTGGAGAAAAGATGAGCATCATTGGGAAAGGGAATTGGAACAAATCAAGAAGTAAAAGTGTGAGGCTAGGGAAAGACTACATGCATAAAGAATCATGTGCTTCTACTTCTTTTTCTTCACCAAGCTGGCTAGTCTTTTGGAGGAGACTTAGAATAATGCACAAGAAGAAAAAATTCAATAGTTATTGTTCTTCAAAGGTTTCATATGATGCAGAAACTTATATGCAGAATTTTGATGAAGGATCAGAGAGAATTGAGCCTGATAATCTTTATAGATCATTTTCAGCAAGATATGCTGATCCTTCCAGAATGTCACGGAGGAAGGAATTAATGGGGTGATAATTTGGTTGTTTCAAGAATATTTGCAACTTGAGTAAGCTTTTGTAGTTGTAAATAAAGATTTCTTTGTCTTGGTTAAATCAAGCTTCCTTTGTTCAATCAAATTGCTATTCTATCAAAAAGAGAAAATGGCAATAAGGTTTTTTGAAGCTTCAACTTGGAGAATGCAACTTTTTATATTGTCTTAGCAATATTTAGTTCATGATTGCCTGCATTATATGTGAATTTAGCTTTCTGATTACACCACATTCCTCATTCAACGGAGTAGCACCATAGGTAATAGCTTGAAGATATACATTCTTGATCTGTCTTATTGGATTCATGTATCCATAGCGAGTCTTCTAGGCTCAAATTACTCTGCAGCCATTCAATTATGCATTTTATGCTCCATATGGAGATCCCAACTAAAGGTTTTGATTTCTTTACCTAGCAAAATAATGCCTTTGTTACATCAACCGATTCAACTGGATGCAAGTCAGTACTGAAAGGTGTTTCCAATGTAGTACAAAGTCATTCATCAGGGCACATTTAAGAACAACAGAACACGAGATCCAGAGCTAAGTTCTAATATTTCGTTCAGTGACAGTTCATCTCAGGGCATAGTTAGTCAGAAATTCAGCTCTAGGGATTGTACAAGGCTTTAGAACAAGTCACAAAATTGCAAACTGAAGAAAAATCCAGAAAGATATTTGATGTACTATCTGTAAGCCATTCCAGAGTGACTTCTGAGAGGATATTATGATATGATCTAATATTCATTATAATATATCATTTTGAGTTCTTCGATAAATATTGTCAATTAATCTGCAGCTGGATTAGTGGTGGCTGCAATGCTTACATGTCGTGTTTTGATTTGTTAACTCAACTCCAGGTACCAGAAAGACTGCAGTGTGCCTGAGAATCAAACAAATGTATCTGTAACAAAGGCAAACTATGTGCATAAATGTATTCTTACTTAGATTGTTCAAATGATTAGTGTATACCTAAAATAATTCACCATTTTAATCTTGGAATCTTCATCAATATCTGTAACACTGTCCAGTGCTTGTTGCATCTAGTGTAACCATCTCTCTGCAGCCTTATGAGTGACAGGAAATGTTCGATAGCATCCAATCAATGCTGTATGCCTTGCACAAAGTCCAAATAAGAAAATCCACAGAATTTTCTCAAGCTACCTAACAAACAGTTTCTTTTCTGTTGCAGAACTAATTAAACTTGTTGTAATTTTCATTAACAGGTTAAAGGCAGTGCATTACTAACATCGGTAGAGAAAATTGACTGAAACCACTCTTTATCATCATCATCGAACCTAAGTTCAGTTGCAGTAAGAGTCGAGTTTCCTCCCTCGTAAACTATACTATGTAGCTCTATTCTTTTCTAAAAAAAGTGGTGAGTACCTAACAGTGACCATCCACTCAACCAAAATAAAGATGTTAAAATAAAAGAGCTCAACTCTTCAAACAACAAAACATTGGCCTAAGATTGTGCTGGCCTATTGTAGAAATTATATTGGTAGAGAGGTCGATGAAAGTCTGAAGGCCAAAGCTTTTCAAAGAGATTGGTCTTATCAATGGCCACTGCATTCTTTGGGTCAACTCCACTCCATTCTGATGCCTCTTACTCCAAAGTTCGCATTGTTTTTCTTGCTTCCTGTTTGACAAGCCGCTAAAAAACTGTTTATTTTGAAAAAATACTTTTGAAAAATAAACCGTTTGTGTTTGACCAATTCATTTGAAAAGTACTTTTTCAAATAAAATTTGTTTGAATAATCTTTACAAAAAGTGTTTTTTGAGTGTCAAATTATGAAAAAAAGTAGTATTAAGATTCATTTTTCAATTTTAAACTACAAAAGATTTAAATATTTTTTTTATGAAAGACTTAATTTAATTTTTTTATTTTCATTTGATTTAGGTGAAAAATATAAAATAAAATATATACTATGATTTTTAATTAATAGGAATAAAGTTAAACCAAAAGACGGAAGCGGGGAACACAATTTTATTTACATACGCGAGATATATTGATTAAAATAATTTAAAATAGTATGGTATATAAGTAATCTTGGTAAGGATTTTTTTGTCTTGAAAAATTAATAAACTGCTTCTGGTTTTGGGAAGAAGCAGAAATTTGTAGCTTCTCCCCAACAACAGAAAACTGCTTTTGCTTCTTCTCAAAAACACTTTTTTTCTTTTGGCTAAACACCTTAAAATTCTTCAAAAGCATTTTTTTCTTGACAAAAAAGCACTTTTGGCCTCTGAGAAGCTTGGCCAAACGGAGAGTTGAGTTTCGACCGTGGATAATACATCTGATTGGATACAGTTTACTTGTTTGATTGGTTATTTGATTTGAGTATAATACGTTCAAAACCCCCCAACTAATTTCATTTTTCTCTATTATGTACCCAAACTTTGTAGGCATCCTGTTACCTTCCTAAATTTAGTTATGAGCGGTATTATTGCCACCTGTTTGTTTATAAAATTAGGGAGCTTTATTTCGTGTAATACTTCAAATTCTCGTTTGTTTATTCCAAAATTTGAAAACCGAAACTTCAAATTTTCAAAAATTATAATTTCAACGTAGTCTAAACACAACTTCAAGTTCCAAAACTATTTTTCAACTCAACTTCAAAAACTCAAAATTTCAAGTTTCAACCAAATGTATGTCCAAACGCTAGCTAATACTCCATCTGTCCCAAAAAGAATGACCTAGTTTGATTGGCTACGGAATTTAAGAAAGGATTAAAGACTTTTGAAACTTATAGTTTAAAACAAATCACAGAGATTTACGTGGTTGTGAATCATCTCAAAAAGTAAAATTATTACTAAATCTAGAAAATGGTACTTCTCTTTCGGATGGACTAAAAAAGAAATATGGTCATTCCTTTTGAGACAGAGGAAGTAACAAACTTAAGTTTGGACAATATATTGCACGTGTTGCCACATAATTCCATGCCAGTTTCCTTTTTCTTTTTACTATTTACTTATGTTTTTCTTTTCAAATTTTATTAGCATCTTCCTTTACTCCATCATATTTCTTCGTTGGAAAAAGCCACTAGATCTTTTCTTTATGAAAAGATGAAGATGTGAGACAATGAAGACGAGGGATGGGGGACTGGAGAAGAAAAGTGATGGCGGACTTTTAGTGAGTGGAGAGGAATCAATTTTTGTTCGAAAAGATTAGAGCCGTCAATATGGGCTTGGCCCGTTGGGCCAGCTCAATCTAGCTCATGATTTGATAAGACATGGCTATAATTTTTCTAGCCCATTAAACACCAAGGCTTTTTAACCCGACCCACACGAGCTCACACCCGTCGGTTTTGTGAAATAACATTTGTCTTTTTTACCCTTCATATGTGCATTTAATTGTGGACAAAATTGTAATCACAAAAAGAAATTAATAATTCAAAACTAAAATTTAATCTTGAAAAATAAGTCAGAGTTCTAATATTTAACAATTAAAAATTAAAATTGATCTTGTTACTACCCAAAATATTTGCTCTGGTGATGGACGAATTGACAGTGAGCATTCAAGGAGAGGTTCTATGGTGTATGTTATTTGCCGACGATATAGTTTTGGTTGATGAGACTCGCGCCGGAGTTCATGATAAGCTGGAGGCTTGGATGCATACCCTAGAGTCTAAAGGTTTCATGCTGAGCAGAAAGAAGACAGAATACATGGAGTGCATAGTTTAGTGATGCGACTCAGGAGTCAGATGTGGAAGTGACGCTTGATTCTCAGGCCATCCCCCAAAAGAGAAGCTTCAAGTACCTTGGTTCAATCATATAAGGTAATGGAGAAATTGACGATGATGTCACCCATCGTATAGGGGCAGGCTGGATGAAGTGGAGACTCGCGTCCGGTGTCCTATACGTTGAGAAAGTGGCTCTTAGACTTAAAGGTAAGTTTTACAAAGCAGTCGTTAGACCAGCTATGTTGTACGGCGCAGAGTGTTGGCAAGTCAAGACCAAACACATCCAGAAGATGAGCGTAGCAGAGATGCGAATGCTTAGATGGATGTGTGGGCACACAAGATTATGAATAACTTCATTTGTGACAAGGAAGGAGTGGCCTCAGTGGTGGACAAGATGCATGAAGTGAGGTTGCGATTCGGCCATGTGAAGAGAAGGACCACAGATGCTCCAGTGAGGAGGTGCGAGAGGCTGGCTGTGCTGGGTCTTCGGAGAGGTAGAGGTAGAATAAAGAAGAATTGAGGCAAGGCGATTCAACAGGACATGACTCACCTCCATATCACCGAGGACATGACTCTTGACAGGAAAGCGTGGAGGTCTAGGATTAGGGTAGAAGGTTAGGTAGAAGGTGATTGGTTGTTGACATTCTAGCTTTATTATTCTTATGCATAGTAGTTTTATCTTGACATGTGTCCTTTTCACTATTGATATCTTCTGTTTGCTCTGGTTATAGTAGTTTTTATATGAGTACTTGAGCATTAATGGTGTTTCTTACCTTGTTTGTTTTTATCATGTTTTCAAAATATTTCGTTTATTTTTAAAATGTTTTTCTCCTAGCCGAGGGTCTATCGGAAACAGTCTTTCCAACTTGGTGGGGATAAAGTCTGCGTACATCTCACCCTCCCTAGACCCCACTTGTGGGATTATACTGGGTATGACGGTATGTTGTTGTTGTGTTGTTGTTACTACCTGGAATTGGTTTGATTGCTTTACCCAAACACAAACTAGCACAAATTTTTATTTAAAGTAAATTTTATTAATTTTAAAAGTTCAGTAATTTATTAATATTTAACTAACTCACATTGTAGTTAAGTGTATATGTAGATGAAAACAAAAAGATAACCTTATTGCGTGAGAATTCAGACGTGTATGATAAAGATTTGGTGGAGTTGGATAAGCTATAATGAATGAAATATAGTCCTCAATTTTTAATATTTTTTTGCAGTTTTTACGTACTTATATACTGGAAAATCTTATATTATTGGTACTATTCATTTTTTAGTTTTAATATGATTAGAAATGTGGGTTGATGGAGAATATCAGATTTGTGTGGTAGTCTGATCTAAGTTTGTAATTTAATTCTTATTATCTTGTGTTATCTGAAGTTGCTTTAGGACTTTTGAAATTATGGGTTCCCTTTGTTAATGAAAGTTGATGATTAAGTTCAAATTAAGTACTTGTTGTAATCAAAGTTTATACTATTTTTCAACTGAAAATAATGGTAATATCTTGTGTACTTCTAGTTTAAATGTTGTCAATATTCATATATTTACAAAAATAAAAAACGGCCTGCTGCCCACATCGATCTGGGCTGGGCTAATGATTTAATAGCCCGCGCGAATCGTAGGCCGGCTCGGCCCAGCCCGACAAATTACACAGCCCATGTGGGCTGGGTCGAATCGGCCCATATTGACAGCACCAGGAAAGATGAATGTCTACAACTGGTGGTTACTTTTCTCTGGACATTGGTGATTTTTTTTTGATGACATCGGATCATGAAAGTCTTGAGAATTCGGCTGTACAATGTTTTCATGATTATTTCGATGATATCAGTAAGGTAATTACGTCCAGCCTAGTAAGGTAACTGCATCCACCCTAGAAGTATATGTCTATATACACTTAATGTCAGGTCTTTATGATACAAGTCGTGCTCTGTATTTAAGGACGTACAATATATTTTACACCATCATGTTACCATTACATGTTGTAATAAGTAACTTACTCTATTTTCAAGCTTTTAAATCCCACATTTTACGGAGGTTACTTGTACATATCTCATGGATGACCTGCTAGTGTACAAAAAAAAGTTACATTGTTGGTATATATTAGTTAAATTCTTCACACAAAGACACATTTGTACCCCAAAAACTTTACACTGAACACCGGCCGATAGGTCCAAAAACTTAACACTTTAATGAAGCCAATTCTGCTTGAATAGTGTATTTCCATTTTGGCCGATCTTTTTTCTACCTACTATGTTGACACATTTTAGTTCAAGATCCCCATCTTGTTGCAAAGGCAAATTAATAATTAGACCATCATCAACTAAAATTGGGATTGAATCGCTTGTATTTCTTAATTAAATGTATACAAGGTGATAAACGTGACATATTGAGCGGAAGTTAGGAGTTGACGAGAGGGATTATGCCAGGTTGACATACCCTGATTTGTAAATGTTTAACTGGTGATCAATAAAATTTATTTAATTGCCAAAAAAAAAGGATGTGACATATTCACCAACCACATGAACCATTGCAATATTTTATAATTTTAGTAGATTCATTAACAGTTTGGTCATATGTGTGTTTATTATCAATTTGCAAGTTTGCTTGCTCAGATAATAAGATTGAGAGAGCAATATCTAGATTATGCAATTAAGACAATTCATCTTGATAATGCTGGTAAGTTCACATCTCAAGCCTTTAATGATTATTGAACGTTAACAGAAATAACAATTAAATATCTTGTTGCTCACGTTCATATACATAATGGTCTATCAGAACATTTATTAAACGCCTTTGATTAATAACTAAACAATTATTATGAGAACAGATTTTTCGCCATTCGCTATATATGCAGATATGTTATTTTGCATGCAAACACTCGTGTGCGTTAGACCAATTAATTATCTAGTCAATTAGTCATAGACATGATGAATAAAGTTGTTGCCATGTAGATCCTAATTCGGATACGTGGTCCGTCGGAAAAAAAAATCCTTACAAAAATAGTTGGGTTAGGATATAGCAAAAGCGGAGATACCTGCATTGGCCAATCATAATTGTAAATTATATACCCTTTTTCAAGAAGGATTTGCAGACAAGGAGCAACCAACTAATAAGGTTTGGCAAACAACAGTAATATATCACCGGAAGTAAGGAATTAAACTGAAACTTAGAGAAGATTAGAGCTATGTGCTTATAGCGTGTTAGAAAACTAATAAAACTAAAAACACAACAACGTTGAAAGAAGCAGATTATGATATGTAGAGAGAAAATGATGTAGAGATGTTGTTATTCTTTTTCAAGTACATAAAAATGATAAGAAGTAGTTGAGTAGTGCAACTTACAATACAAGTTGGAGTACAACTTACAATACAAGTAAGATTACAAATAAATAAATCAGATTATAATTTACCTTACAAGTGAGAGTAAAACTTGCACTATAATTTGTATAATTACTGATAAATATATTCAAAATATAAGTTGACAAGTTGATCTATAAAAAATAATCATTCTTCCCTTTTTTATAATACAATTTTTGTACTCAAAATATCAGTTACTTGAGTATCAGAGCTAGATCCATTCATTCATTTGAATACTCAAGTATGAGAGGCTGACAGATTTTGATCCTAGGTTTACTTGTATATGTCGCAATGTGTTTCTTGTACGCAATGACAAAAATCTATATATGGACGGCTGGGAAGGAGCCATAGTCTTTAATTGAACTTTCATTGATTTATATAAATCATTAACAAAAATTACTTATATAAAATTCGTAAGCACCGTAAATTCAATCATTCAATTAGTTGATGGAGAGCTTAGGCAAAGAGGTGTTTTTTGTCCATGATCGATTCTACTTTGCAATGATATGATTTTCTTTGCATCTATGATATTTTCTTTTTATTTAATGTGTTATTCTTTTTTTCCCCTTTTATTATGTCCTTGTTTACAATCCTCTACATACATACAACAAAATTATTGTGGTGATTCTATAGTTTTTATTTTATTTTATTTTATTTTTTTGCTATTTTCTTTCCGCTTTTTATTCATCATCTACAATTGAACATCTCTCTCCCTCTCTCTCTCTCCCTTTCACTTGAAAGTCAGAAAGAAAGAAAATCGCCCTTGAAATCTTGTGCTCTCCACGGCTTACGAGCTTATTTTCGTATTGCAAAGACAATGCATAATGAAGAAGAACTAATTAAGCGCAAGGGAATAATTTCCTTTTTTTGAAATACAATAGTGCGGCCACGGTGACAAGAAAATCGGACAAAACAAAGTAAAAGGAAGGATCAGGTGATTTTGAGGGAAGAATATGCAATGTTTCAAGCATACGATTAGTTTAGTCTATGAGAAATAGAATAATAGTCTTGTTTTTTTTTTTTTTTTTTTTTTTTTTTTGGGTACAAATAGTATAATAGTCTTGTGTTGTTAAATATAGGAGTATTTTTTTGTATAGAAAAGAAAGTCTTTCGGCTCAATGTTTTACCTTTCCACGTTCAGACCACTGGCCTGGTGCTCCAAATCATGACACTACCGCATAAGCCTGATTTGTAGCAACCTCTATAGTCTATATATCTTGCTTCAAGTTAAGAATGGTTGAATGGACATGTTAGTATATTTTTATATTTTTATAACAAAAAAATATCGTATTTATTTCATTAACTGTTTATTTATTTGTTGAAATTTTGTAGGAGTACTGACCCATCAATGTATAAAAGTATCGATAATTAAAAGGGAAGGAGGAAATCAAAAGCAAAAGAAAAAGCTTATGGCAGAAAATTTATTTCAATGGAAATATTTTCAAATCTATTTAATTTAATGGCCAAAAGGCCGAGGAATAGTCACATGAAACCCCCTTCATCATCCTAGTTTTGTGATACAAAAATATAAAATCAGATGCCACTTCTCCTTATAATTCTTTTCTCAGAGATACAATGGCATGTGACAATCATTTTCCTAGTTGGATGAATTATTAATATCATAAAAAGACATCTTACCAAGCTATTAGTCTGAAAATACCTAGGTAGACTACCAGTGAGACTAATCTTAGACCAAACTTAATATAATCCTGTTTCGTAGATACAAAATATGTATTTCTGTTTAATGGCATTCCATGTTACGTTGGAAATTTTCCTATATGTGGACTTAATATTAGCTTATTTATAGACATTTAAGTGAGAGATAAAGAGTAATGTAGACAATTACTTCAATGATTAAAGTTGAGTATTAAATATTTTTCTTATGGAGTGTAAAAAATATTAAAACATAAAATATAGAGGAGACAAAGTAAATGGCACTTCGTTGTACGAAGCATCTCGCGATTACGCAGAATTCGTGTAAGGCGAGAAAAAGTATCACATTAAAAGTGAAAGACAATTTACTCGTATATCGAAGAATCTCCTCTTTACCCTTTTTTTTTACTTTGTGTTTTGTTTGCTTTTATATTTCAGTTTATAGTGCTAATCCATTCGTTATGTTTAACCAGCCACGTGATTGGATGAATTATCTAGTACTAGTATATGTTAGTTGTATATCCTTTTAGAGTTTACGTATAATACACTGTTAATTATCTTTAAAGAATGTCTCTACACCACTAATTTAATTTGCTTTAATCTAATCAAAAGGCAAAGGGAACATCCCATGAGAGTCTCAAAGTTGCCTATCTATAAAAGGCCAAGGATTTACTGAGTGCTAGGCATTCGGCTGTGTTGGATAGAAGGTTAAGAAAAAATGAGCATCATGGGGAAAGGGAATTGGAACAAATCAAGATGCAAGAGTGTGAGGCTAGGGAAAGATTACACACATAGAGATTGTCATTCTTCTTCTTCTTTTTCACCAAGGTGGCTAGCTTTTTGGAGAAGAATAAAAATGCAGAAGAAAAGAAGTTTCAATCGTTGTTCAAGTGTGGAGGTATCATATGATGAAAAAACTTACATGCAAAATTTTGATGAAGGGTCAGAGACAGTTGAACCTGATAATCTTTATAGGTCATTTTCAGCTAGATATGCTCATCCCTCAAGAATTTCTCGCAGAAAGGAGTTGATGGGGTGATATATATATTTTGGTACATTGTAGAATTTTGTAGAGCAGCTTAATGTAATTGATTTCTTGATCGAATCGAGAATTGAAATTTCAACTTGGAAATGCAATTTATACATTGTCTTAGTACTAGTATGCAATATACTGCATATATGCAGATCTGAATCAAAGGTCTAGATTGTACCTTGAGATGGTGCATTTGTAAGTTGTAGGTGTTGCTCCCAAACGCACGCGCAAGTATACGTGGTCGCCAAGTAATAAAATGATAAAGTCGAGTATCGTTCCCACGAGGACTGTGCAGACTATTACTTTGGTTGTTAACAATATTAAGAGGACGGTCCAGGGTCAGAGTTACGAACAATCCAGTTGATGTATCCAATTGATTCCACTTCTTAAATCCCGGGTTACTAACTGACAGAGTAAATGTAATTATGAAAACCTTTCAGTTCTTCACAATCTATGCAAGCTACTTCAATCCCTATATGTCTATGGGTTAAATCACATGCACGCATTAACGATCCTGTAATGAGTTAAACTAGGCAAGCAAGTATATGTCTATCCTACTAGCAAATTGGTTCCCCGATGCCCGGGTTCACAAACTAGTTCTATTCTTTCTTATTACGTAATTAGATTCTCTCTTTCGAGTTCAATCCAAAAACCATAGATGATGCATAATTATCGAGCTCTAACAATTATACAAGTGAAATCAAGAAAGAATAAGTAACCCGTTGTGGGATTCAATTAATGGGAATCAATCTTCAAACAAACAACTTTCATGTAATACTCTAACCCTAGAACGTAAAGTTTAGCCACGCATATTCATAATCACAAGGCAAAGATTTGGTGTAATAATGAAGTAATTGATGTAATAGATGAAAGATTAGGAATAAACCCTTGTTCAATGAGTATGTTGCTCTAAATATTGCTCCAAAGTCAGAACTTCCTTCAAAAACTAAGTAAAGGACTATTTATAATGTTTACAAACACTTAGTAATAAGTTAGACCCAATGCTAGACGGAATAGGAAGTAAAAATGCGCACAAGGGGCGCTATAACGGGCGCCCCGCGCCTCGTAACGCGTGACACTAGGCAGAAGACGCCAAATTCTCCACGCCTTAGGGGCGCGGCGCGCGAGAAACCGCGCCAGCCACTGCGCGCGATAAGGGGCGCGGCGCGTGGCCTATGGCGCCCAGCCAACTGCTCCTTTCCTTGCTCCGAAATCTTGCTCGTGTCGTGCCCTCGTGTGCTCAATCCAATCTTCAATCAACTTCCAATCAATTCTTGCTCATTCAAGCTCCTAAAGGCTCCAAATGCACTGCGTAACAACCTACACACGCACGACATCAAATTAGTGTAAAACCACATTCACAAACTATAAAACGAGCGAATAACAAGCTCAAACATGCGGAAATATTAAGGAAACCTTGGCATAAAATGCCAAACATCACCACCCCACACTTGAACCTTTTCTCGCCCTCGAGCAAGTCACATCTCACTTCCCAACCTAGGTAAAACAGGTCTGCCTATGACTATGGTTGATACCGACCATTGAACCAATGCACACATGACTACTATGGATCCACAACAGGCTAACAATTTCCCAAAACCAAAAATATGAGAACAACCACCCCAAAATAGCTCAAATGCACAAACTCAACTTATTGCAACCACGCTCCCATAAAATCACACCTATCTACTCAACCAAGACCCATCAACTTCACCTATTTCATGCAAACCATGTGCTCTCACCAATATGAAGCAAAAGAGTGCCCCCCAAAAATCACACACAACAATAAATATCATGAATAGAACGGGGGCAATAACAAATGAAATCACTCACTCTCATGAAAGGCTCACATGTCACACACAATGTACCATAGGCTTGCCCGTAGTGTAGGACTCCACTAATGTAAGCTCACTCCAATCGGGATTAACTAGGACTTTAGAAAGGCCGTAATGTAGGCTAAGGGGCGGGTAGGATACATATGGTAATAGTGACTACCTCCCTAAGCACTTTAATACATCACAAATATTTCATCACAATTCTCAACAAGCCACCCAATCAACAGTTCCACACATACACCTTCTCAACAAGTAGCATTTTTCTTTTAAGCACACACTAGCAAGGAATGGATATCTTTTTCTCTTTTTTTTTTCTTTTCTTCACAATTTTTTCTTTCTTTTCAACTTTGCTTTTTTTTTTCTTTTTTTCAATTTCATTATCTTCCAACCTTGCCAATGCTTTTCACTACTTCACAATTTTAACAATTATTCCCCTTCATTAGCTCCACTCAAAAACCTCCCAAATTCCAACCACAACTCCAAAATAACAACACAATATCACTAAAGTGCTTAAGGAGTAAAAGGCCAAAAGAGACAATTTAGAACAAATGGGTAGGCTCGGGGTGTGGGTGCCAACAAAAAGGGTCAAAGAAATCACAACAACAATTTTTTCCAAGGTATATATGTAAGGGTAAGCAAATCAAGAGAAGGCCTTGTATCATTTCCCGACTAGAGCGAACCTAGGATTTCGCTTTGCACACACACGGGGCAAGTTCTAGACATTAATATGCAACATGGAGCAAACAAGAACATGCCTCACACACACATTGCACATGATCCACACAAAAAGGTTCCATCAACAACTCTCAACCAAGCTTCTAGAATGCAACTTGTGGAAATTTAAGCACTAATGCACAAAGGTTCACAATAAAGTCAAGCAAGCGGACTCAAGCATCTCAAGGGGGTCGTTCCATTTTTTTTCCTAGGCATGCATCACAATTAAAACCCAAGGACACCACAAATAGCACATGCAATCAAGTTCAAGTCCACCGGTATCAAACAAATCAAAGGCACCTAGCATTCTACCTAGTTCCTCCGTCTAGGGCCATCTACAACTAACTATCCTAATCCTAAAAATAAAAAACTACCCGGTTCAAAGGCCTCCCCGTGGAAAAGAACCGCGGCCATAAGAAAAACCACGGGCCGGATAACATGTACCACTAATAAAACTAAAAGGAAAATCTTTTTGGAATTTTTCATTGGTTTTCTAATTTTTTTTCTTTTTTCATATATTAAAGCAAGAAATAAATCAAAATAAAGTCAAGTGACAAAAGAAAAAAATCCTACGGTACATGCATCCCTAACCTCAAAAATAGATAAAGGGCAGTACCCCACCCCACACTTAAACTAAGCAATGTCCCCAGTGCGACAAAGAAGTAAGTGCAAAAGTAAAAGAAAACTGCCCTGATATCTGGGTGGTGCGCAGGAGTGTGGACCTAGTCCTACTCCTCATCAGAGCCACCGCCCTCAGCATCAGTCGCCTCAACCTCACTGTCCGGATCGTTAGCAACAATATCCGAATCCGTGTTCTCATCCTCCTCCGGAGGCATCTCTACCGCTCGAGTCATGCCTAACAAACACTTCGAGGTCTCCAGTAGAGGGACAATGCGATCAATAGCAGCAAAATCCACGCCCGACCGCCGGGCCATCTGCTCCATCATCACATACTGACGCGCAGACAAGTTGGCGTCTGCTTCCCGCCACTCGTCAGCCGTCAGCTTCACCGGTGCAGTAGTGATCACACCCTTGACCGAGGAAATATCAAAATGCTTCCCTATGTCAGGGACAATGCGATCCCCAATCTCATCTACGGGGACACCAGCCTCCTCTAAGTATCGGGTCAGGATGTTCCCAAAATACAGGCGACTACAAGAATCTAACTTCCGTTGCTCCCTCATCACCCGCAACATGTAGTAGCCTATATTCACCGGCTTCCCAGTCATAAAGAAGTATACCATGCACGCCCGAGTCTTGGTGACCTCGGAATAATGAGAAGATGGTAGTATGCGTGCATTGATAAACCTCATCCACACACGGGCCGGTTTGAGAAACTGCGAGAAGTTCATAAACTTGTGTCTTCCGGCCGCACTGCGCGCCCACTTATGAGTGGAGCTCTCGCCACAAAGAGTGTCTCGCAGAGCCTTGTAGTCCGGCTTTTTAATGAAATCCTTCATATCATCATAATCAGGGTCGTCGACCCCCAGAAGGGCATTCAATGCCGTATGATCCAGCTTCACTCTCACCCCCCTCACAGTAACCATATCATCCTCCTTCCATGCGTCGTCCGGCTCCCAGTTGGTATAAAGCTCTTGCACCAAATCAAGGTTGGCGTGCCCCGGACTCTCAAATACCGAGTCCCACTTTAAAGCAATAATCGCCTCAGCCACCCCTCGATACTTCTGCATAACCATCCTTTTATCAATTGCTTGCTCAGGGATGTACCCCGCAAGCCTCACATTCTTGTACCACGTTTGGCACGCACCTCTCTTTACAAAAGAGATGCCATATTGTGTCTTTCCTCCGGGACGTGGTATCGGCACCGCGTCCTTAGGCATCTTTGCTTTAGCCTTTGCCTTTGCCTTGGGCTTGGCCGGTGCCTTGCCCTTTTGCTTTGATGAAGAAGGCCCGGCTTGGAGTGCTCTCTTCGGGGCCGAGGCGGATGAAGAACCATCTTTGTGAGGTGTGGTCACCATGGTACCTACACAACAATAGATCAATGTGAGATGGATAGCTAATCACCAAAAATACAAGTCAAGCTCAATTGGTAGGGTACCACCCCACACTTATCACACATTCTATGTGTCAAATACTTAACTCAATGGCACGAGCAACCCCACACTTAAACAAAACTAGCTTCGGACAAAGTATGCCACGTTTTTGATTTTTCAAGATTAAGCTAGTGTGGGTGCATCATGATCAATTCTTATGTGTGTGCAACACTTAGTGTCCATAATAAGCCTAAGGAATGCATTGCTACTCAAGAATTCACAATGTTATTGAATTTTTATCATTGAGGCTTTTTCACAAACACTTGGTGTGCACACTTTGAAGCTATCAATTTCAAAGAGTTTTGGAATGTGCCAACCCTCCCAAATTGTTAGGAGATCTCTTTTTACAAGTCACAAGTTATCTATCTAGCACCATTAACAATTTAAGCACAACACGAGTGAATTTTATGTATAAACTTGTAACTAGCTAAGAAACTTTCCATGAACAAGAATGAGTGCAACTTACATGTTATTGAGAGAGAAGAGTAGGAATGTACTTACTTGAATGTGTTAGAGTTGATTGCACAAAGATTGGGAATGATTCCAAGTGGTGGAGGTGAATTAGGGAGTGTTGAAAGAGTAATAAGAGGGAAACTAATGAGGAATTTAGTGTAGAAATCGGGGTATAAGGGATTGGGGAAAGCCGGGTCGCGGGTCAAGACCCGTTTGACCCGAAAAATTAAAAAAAATTTGCCTTGCGCCATAGGCCCCGCGGCGCGGGCCAAACGCGGTATGAATTCTTGACATTCTGCCAGCCTCGGCGCGTTGGGAGGCGCGGGGCGCTCCCAAACGCGCCGGGCTTATTTTCTTCAGCTTTCATTTGGCGCTTTGGGAGGCGCGGGGCACTCCCGAACGCGCCCGAGCACGTTTTTTCGCACCGATTTTCGATTCCAAGTGCGACCCCAAGCACGGGACATGTCTCGAGACGTCCCGTACCCCTTAATGAATTAATTTCACCATGTATAGCTCACCCGATTCCTGCAAAAACGACACACAAAAACAACAAACTACGTGACACTATAAAAAATAAAAAATACTAAACTATTACAAGTACAACTCGCGTTGCCTCCCGAGAAGCGCCTTATTTAACGTCGTGGCACGACGGGTATGAATCAAGGGTCCCTCAAAGTAATGGAAGTGCGGTGATTCACCGAACCTCCCCAATAACGCTTCACCCTTTGACCATTAACCAAGAAGGTGTTCTCAGAATCCGGGGCTTTCAATTCAACCGCTCCATGTGCGGTAACACGAACAACTTCAAAAGGCCCCGACCATCTCGACTTCAACTTGCCCGGGAATAATTTCAACCTCGAGTTGAACAACAGTACCAGCTGCCCGGGCTCAAAAGTACGACGCTCAATGTGCTTATCATGCCATTTCTTTGTCCGTTCCTTATATAACTTCGCATTTTCATACGCATGGAACCGGAACTCTTCAAGCTCATGCAATTGGAGCATCCTCTTCTCACCCGCTAAGGCCATATCAAGATTGAGCTTTTGAATTGCCCAATACACCTTGTGCTCTAATTCAACCGGCAAGTAACAAGCCTTACCATAAACAAGCCTATATGGAGAGGTTCCAATAGGTGTTTTGAATGCGGTTCGATAGGCCCAGAGAGCATCATCTAACTTCATCGCCCAGTCCTTCCTCGAGGCATTCACAGTCTTCTCAAAGATTTGCTTGATCTCTCTGTTAGACACTTCCACTTGGCCACTAGTTTGGGGATAATAAGCAGTGGCCACCTTGTGGCGAACCCCATAGTTAGCCAACAATTTATTGAACAACCGGTTACAAAAATACGTACCTTCATCACTGATTATAGCCCGCGGTGTCCCAAAACGAGTGAAAATATTCTTCTTCACGAACTTCACCACCACACTCGCATCATTTGTTGGAAGTGCAATAGCCTCCACCCATTTAGACACATAATCAACTGCTACGAGGATGTATTTATGGCCCATAGAAGGTCGGAATGGACCCATAAAATCAATACCCCAACAATCAAACAACTCAATCTCCAAGATATTGTTCAAAGGCATCTCGTGACGCCTAGTAATAGTACCCGTTCTTTGGCAACGATCACATTGCTTCACTAATGCATGAGCATCTTTAAATAAAGTAGGCCAAAAGAAACCGGATTGAAGTACCTTTGCAGCTATTCGATCTCCACCAAGGTGGCCACCATAAGGAGAGGAATGGCAGCTCTGTAGAATCGGCTCTACTTCTTCCCTTGGAATGCATCTCCTAGCTAGTTGATCAACGCCTATCTTGTATAAATAGGGCTCATCCCACACATAAAATCTGCTCTCATGAAGGAGCTTACGCTTTTGCTCAGCAGTAGCCCCAGGGGGATACACGTTACTCACAAGTAAATTCACCATGTCAGCATACCATGGTATCTCAGCTGCATCTAGAGCAAAAAGTTGCTCATCAGGGAATACCTCTTTATTCTCAAGCCCCTCATCTACATGATCTCTATTCTCCAGCCTTGACAAATGATCAGCTACTTGATTCTCAGTCCCCTTGCGATCTCGAATCTCAACATCAAATTCTTGCAATAGGAGAACCCATCTAATGAGTCTAGGCCTGGAGTCCTTCTTTTCAAACAAATACCGGATTGCGGCATGATCAGTGTAGACAACAACACGAGTGCCAACCAAATAAGATATGAATTTATCAAAAGCATAAACTACGGCTAGCAACTCCTTCTCAGTGGTGGTATAATTAGACTGGGCTGCATCAAGCGTTTTGCTTGCATAATAGATGGAGTGAAAGATTCTTCCAATTCTTTGGCCTAGAACAGCCCCAATAGCATTATCACTCGCATCACACATCAATTCAAACGGCAAAGACCAGTCAGGAGCAATGATGATTGGTGCGGTCACCAACCTTTTCTTCAACTCTTCAAATGCCTTGAGACAAGCATCATCAAACACAAATTTCACATCCTTCTCTAACAATTTGCACAGGGGGTGGAAATTTTTGAGAAGTCCTTTATGAAACGTCTATAGAACCCTGCATGTACCAAGAAACTACGCACCCCCTTAACAGAGATAGGTGGTGGTAATTTCTCAATAGCCTCAATCTTCGCTTTGTCAACCTCAATCCCTTGCTTTGACACCTTGTGCCCAAGCACTATTCCTTCTTGAACCATAAAGTGACATTTTTCCCAATTCAGCACCAGATTTATTTCTTCACAACGGCTCAGCACAGCATCAAGATTTTTCAAACATTCATCAAAAGAGTCACCAACCACTGAGAAATCATCCATAAATACTGTTTAACCGTAATTTCGTTTATTAGGCTAATTCACAATTAAATTTATAATGCGGAGTCACGGTCAATAATCAAGATCAATCGCCTAAGTGTGAACAAATGTGAAAGCGTACGGAAAACGTAAAGAGAAGTAAATGCTTGAAATAAATGACAGAAATAAAAGTAAGGAAATAAGAACGCAGTTAGTGTAACGTAATGAGTGCAAATCAAACAGAAGGAACCGTATTCAGGTCGCGTGGATCTGATTAGAATTCCTTCCTCGTACTCTTTATGATATCGAAACAGCAAGGTAATAAATAGGATCGCTTGGTTTCAGATAAAAGTAATCAGCGTGGACAAGTTATGAAGATTTTCGTATCAATGATTGGAGTACAGATGTGTATTCAGAGAGAGAAAAATTCTATATCATGATTGTTGCTAGAATTACAATATATAGATGACTATATGTCCGTTCGCGAGCAGTTGTAACTCCTCAGACGAGCGGTTACATCATTTAAGGATAAGGCTTCTATTTTGAATGGGTTTGACGGGGAGTTGCGTCCGCTCTGGCCGTTGCAACTGTTCATCTGCTCGTGGTGATCGTTCATCCTTGGTTTTGTCCGTTATCTTTATGCTTACTCATATCCACGTGTCGCCCATACGTCGTCCTACTCGGATGCTTAGTCATCAGCCTTGGTGACGTCAGATTTAACCCAATACAGATAGTCCCCGCACTTCTCGAGCAGAGAATCTGGTCGAGGAGTGGAAATCGAATTTTGAACGGGAGGGAGCTCTTTTGGATCTTCTTCAGTCGATATATTTGAGTTTTTACAGAAAGCTGCCCGTTGAATTGATTGTCGTCCCATCAGTGTATAAGCATTAAATATTTTCTTGAGAGCTTTTGATTCAACTGGCATCTCATTAGTGCGGACATTAAATGCCCTGCTAAAGACAAACCGTGCAAGCTGTCAATTCTGCTCCGCTTTTTACTGAAAAAGTGGCTGTTGCGTGTTCCGAGAACGCAGGGGTGATGATTATATCGCGCTTGTTCACGTCTCGCACTTCCCAAGGTGAAAAACCGTCATTTTTGTCACTTCATATTCTAGTGGCTGAGCTTTTCCTTTTGCACGAACGGTTGACACGTGTAGACGTGGGTCGGGCCTGGTTAATCCTATAAATACGATTTCCTTCTATCTTGAGAACTTTTACTTCGTTCCAAACCTCATTTGCACCTTCAAAGCTTCAAAACACTTTTCAAAAACCTTTTGCAACACAAAAACTTTGCCACTCTCTTATCTAAAAATGTCTCCAAAAGCTAAGAAGAGTTTGAACATGGACGCCGCAGCTAGTACTTCTTCAGCGGCGGGTGGTCAATCCACAAGTTCTTCCACTTCTGTCGCCGATGTGATTCCAAAAATTTGGGGGAATCTTGAGAATGATTGTTCGATTAACCCCTCTAGCCATCATGGCAATATAAGGTCGTGGCCTTCAAGTCGTTTTAAGAGCTCAATCACCCCTGACCTCTTGCCTAGGGTTAGGACAGATTGCGGCTGGGGGGATGATATCATGGTTACTTGCCCCTTTCCGACAGAAAATATTACTTCTGTGAGGCCTGGATGGACGGCTGTATCCACATATCCATTCACAATAGGCCACTCGCTCCCGCTTCACCCCGTTATAGAGGACATCTGTAAATACTACTTGATCTGCCCGGGGCAATTGTGCCCAAGTGTTTATAGGATCATTTCCTTGCTGCAGTGGTTCGCCGATGAGACTGAGCAGGATTTTGAGTTTAAGCATTTTATTGCTCTGTACAGCCTGCAGGTCGCTAGGGACGGGTATGTCAATGCCCGTATGAGAGGAAGAAAAGCTTTGGTGAGCAATTCTGGGGATTCAGGGGACAGGGGTTGGATGCATAGGTACGTTTATGTGGCCTCCAAACTCTTTACCCGCAATGACAAAACCAACCTCCGCGAGGTGTGGAACAAAACTCGTAAGTCCCCGAGTTTTTTACGCAAAGTTCTTTTTGAATCATGTTTCTGCATTTTCTGATTTCTTTTATTGGGCAGCCGACAGGATTCCCTATGACGGTTTGATTTCTGAGAGGGAATTGACTGCTTGGGTCGAACCTATCCTGGCAGGTTTTACCTACGAGCAGAGGCAGTGGCCTCACTATGCCACTAAAAAGGGTTTATCGAATCCCAGCACTCATGGTAAGTTAGCAACCTAGATTATCGCTGAATTAAGCGAAATTCTTTGTAATACTAACGTGACTCTTATTCCCAGGACTGGGCACTGGCGGTGACTATTTTCCTGCTCCTCCTTCTGTGGAGGAGGTTGTCGATCCCGTGGCTGAGATCAACGAGGAGACAGCTGCCATCCTTCAGACTGCTGCAGCTGTAAAAGCCAGGGAAGGGGGTGAAGAGGTCCTTGCGAGCCTGAAGAGGAAACAAACCGACTCTGAAAAGAGTAATCCTAAGAAGAAGAAAAGGACGGCTCGCAAGACCCCTCAATCTTCCGAGAAAACAGTCGAGGCCGCTGTTGCCGCTGCTGAAACGCCCAAGGCTGGGCGAGAGAGTGTTAAGAGCTCGGCGGCTGCCCCTGAATCTGCTGAACCTGAATTGGTAATCCTCTCAGATTCAGAGATGCCCGAGGTGAGCTTGACTCGAAGGAGGAGGGCGCCTCTTCGAGGTGACCGGAGGAAGGAGGTGGAGACCTCCTCTTATGCTTTTGAGGAGGGCCCTCAAGCTGAGGAGAAGGAGGGAGAAAAGGTTGGGGAAGTAGGGGAAGAAAGAGAGACCAAAAATTTTGCATTCTTTCCTGAGGACGAACCTGGGCGGGCTGGTAGTCAACAAGGTGAGCCCGAGCAGGCCACCCATAGGCGCCCAGGCAAAGAACCGATGATGGAGGAAGATGGGGAGAAGAATGAGGAAGAGGATGAGGATGTTGATGAACGGAGGAAGCCTGGGGGGGAGGCTGAACCCCAGGTTTTTTACTACAAAGATATGATGAACGTGGCGGCAGACGGGGCGGCGCCAGTTTATCTGCAAGAATGTGATACTTTGAGTCCCGGCGAGTCAGGGGACGTCGAAGTTTCTCGCACTAGGCTAACCAGGAGAGTATCCCTGGGAGGATCGGTTGGGGCGTACTCTGTTAAAGGCATTCGCCACAAATTTGGCCCCAACTATCCTTCCGAACAAGCAAGGGAGCCTAGGCCGTGCGAGAGGGAGTGTGACTTCATCATTCCTGCAGGCACAGATTTTCTGACGAAACCTGGCCATTTGGTTAAGGTGACGTCCAACCTGATTGGCCCTCGAGAAGAGTGGAACATGCGCAGTATGAACGACGAGCAGTTGGCCTATGCAATCGCCGAAGACACTGCTCGGGTAATGTCTCCTTCTTTAATCCCCTTACTTTTTACCGTTGATCTTAATTCTGATTACTTGCGTATTTTTCACTTGCTGCCAGGCGGGTATGATGGCCGCTGAGCTTATGCTCCGCTCCAGGTTGAACAATCAGGATCAGGTTCTTGGCTTGAAGAAAGACCTACAGGAGGTTCTTCGGGCCAACAAGACCTTGGAGGAGGAGAAGCAAGCCCTCATCAAGGAGAAACGGGCCTTGGAAGGGAGGCGTGGCTTTTTTGAGGATAGGATAGACAGGTTGGAGAAATCCAACGCTGAAGCCAACGATAAGATACACGCCCTCCTTGAGGAGAAGGACCGTCTTCTGGATGAGAAGGAGAGGTTCACGCTGTCTTTCGAAGAGCTGAGGGCCAAAATGGGTGAGCAGGGTCGGCAGATCTCCCAACTTGCCCATGATCTTAACATGAAGGAAGTTGCTCTGGAGAGCATTCGCAGCGCTTCTGACTTGATGTTGAAAAACATGCACAAAGCTGAAGCTGAATCTCAGGCTGCTCGAGGAGAGCTTCGGGAGGCTAAAAATCTGGTTGAGGGGTCTGCAAGGACCCAAGAGCAGCTGAGGAGGGATTTGGCAAACTTGAGGGATCGCTATACAATTGAATCTAAGCTGGAATCCCTCGAGGCCAAGAAAAAGTTGCTCATCCAAATGCAGCGCGGGCAGATCGACGTTGACTCGGTCCTCGATCAGACTATAGCAGCCATCATCAGTGTTAAGCAGGTTTTGGGCATGGAAGTGGGGACTGCTGAAGATGATGATGACGACGAGGAGGATGATGAAGGCAATGATAATGATGAAGATGAAGATTTGGGCGGGGACCCGACTGATGGAGCTAGTGCATCAGGTCGAGATCCTGGCCCAAATGACGATTGAGGCTTTGCCTGGTTCTTCTCTTTGTAAATTTTTTGAATGCTGTTAACCTTTAGACAATTCGTGAATGAATGCACGTTTTTGATTTAATTGATTTGGCAGAGCTTGATGGTCATTTTTGGTCTCAAGTCTTGCTTATATGAATGACGTCGATGTCCATTGTTTGATAAGGTTTTCAGAAGTCAGGGTTATATTTCAAACCCTAGTGTCTGAGTTCCCTCTTTGGTGTTAATCTGCGCAGATGTACGAAATAAACTTCGATCTCAACTAGGTTAAGTTGTCCTTAGTTAAGATGAATGAAGTCGGGTTTCCTTGGCTAGACAAGACTAGGCCGTTTAGGTAGACTGAAGTGTGGCCGTATAGGATGGCCTTGCGATAAACCTTGCTTATCATATTTGATATTTGAAAGTTTTCGCAGAAGAAAAATTTTGTTAGTTGAGTTCTACCCTGTTATTTCTATTGAAAAAAGGATAAGTAACCTAACGACCAGGACACAGGATTGTTTGGTTGTAATGTTATAGAATTTGGGCGAATACTTGGCCGCAAACTATAAAAAACAACATAGTACAAGTAAAACAGTTCTGTTGAACTTACTTGATTCTGTTCCAGCTGTGGACTTGGCAAATGATTATGACCTTGCTCTGCTCGAAGATCACTCATATTTAGTTGAGACTTTGGCCTACTGGGGCCCTCGTCGCCCCCCTGTTTTTATGTTGAAATTTCGTGATTTCAGACATAAAAAGACAATGGGTGAGACGCTGAATCAAGGAACACATGTAACCACGAGAGGAGTGTGTCCGTTGTGGGACTCGAACCCACAGCTGCGAAGTACGAGGACTTCGAGCTCTACCAGTTGAGCTAAACGGATCTGGTCTTTTTAAGACCGTTAGTACCATTTAGACAGAGATAAGAAGTACGTCGGGGATGGCTTCTATAGCTTTTATCTGGGCGGGGTTTACTTCGATCCCTCGCTGGGAGACGATGAAACCGAGGAATTTCCCTGAACCTACTCCGAATGCGCATTTTTCCGGGTTGAGTTTCATGTTATATTGATCAAGGATTCGAAATGCCTCCTTCAAATGTGTTAAGTGATCCTCCGCCCGCCTAGATTTGATCAGCATATCGTCGATGTAGACCTCCATGGTTTTGCCAATGTGGTCGTGAAACATCCGATTGACTAATCGTTGATAAGTCGCACCTGCATTTTTAAGTCCAAAAGGCATTACTTTATAGCAATACGTACCTCGGCAAGTAATGAAGGAAGTTTTCTCCTGGTCGGCAGGATCCATTAAGATCTGGTTGTAGCCTGAATAAGCATCTAGGAAAGTGAGCACTTCGTGCCCGGCCGTCGCATCGATTAGTTGGTCAATCTGAGGCAGTGGATAAGAATCTTTCGGGCAAGCTTTGTTCAGATCGGTGAAATCGATGCAGACCCTCCACTTGCCATTTTTCTTTGCCACTACGACCACGTTGGCCAGCCAATCTGGATACTTGACTTCTCGGACGGAGCCAATCTTGAGCAAGCGGTCAACTTCGTCATTTATGATCTGATTCCTGAATGCTCCTTGTTGGCGCTTCTTTTGCTTTACCGGACGATGATACGGATCCACGTTCAACCTATGACAAATAATCTCCGGAGAGATTCCTGTCATATCTGCGTGTGACCACGCAAAAGTGGTGTGCTGCTCCTTGAGGAAGTGTAAGATATCTTTGCGTAAGTCCTTGTTTATTTCTGCTCCCAAGTATACTTTTCTTTCAGGCATGCTGTCGAAAAGTACTTCTGGTTCCAAAGCTTCAATAGTCGGTGCATATTCTCCCCGTGCGTCTAACTTTGATATGAACTCCGGGATCTGGTAGTCCTTGGCTCCGTCGTTTGGCTCCGATCCCGGGCCCTTTGATTGCTATTTTGCCTCCTCGGGGAGTTTGACTGCAACTGAGTAGCAATCTCTGGCGCAACGCTGTTCTCCTCGAACTTCCCGTATTCCCCATTCTGAGGGGAACTTCATTACTTGATGATATGTTGACGGGACTGCCTGCATATCATGTATCCATGGTCTCCCAAGGATTATATTGTAAGCCATGTCGCCATCGACGACATGAAACGTTGTCCGCCTTTTGACGCCTTCGACCAGGGTCGTCAGAGTGACTTCTCCCAATGTCTTTTCGCTGGAATTATTAAATCCTGAGAGGACGCGAGAAATTGGTACGATCTTATCGTAAAGTTTCAACTCCTCCACGACCCGAGATAGTATGATGTTTGCTGAACTGCCTGGATCAATGAGTACCCTTTTGACATCGAACTCCTCCACTCGCAATGTGATTACCAAGGCATCCATGTGAGGAAATTGTAAGCCATCAGCATCTGCCTCTTCAAAAGTTATTGTATCCTCGAGCCGCGGTCGTTTGGTCCTCGTAATCGATACTTTGGCGTACTTCTTTGCGGTGTACGTGACTGCGTCAACCTCAATGCCACCAGAGATGACGTTGACCGTCATCTTCGGAGACGATGCTCGGGGAGGCTCTGATTTATTTTGCTGGGCTTTTGCGTGTGTTTGTTTTCCTTTCTCTGTCAGATACTCCTTGAGGTAGCCCTGTTTTAACAAGTTAGCAACCTCGTACCTTAGAGCCTTGCAGTCGTCCGTCGTGTGGCCGTGATCGCGATGAAACTCGCACCACAGGTTCTTGCTGCGTTTGCTGGGGTCACCCTTCATATCTTTAGGCCACTTGACTTTTTCGCTCATCCCTTCTAGCACTGCCACGAGTTCCGCCGCTCCGATACTGAAAACGGGCAGGGTTGGAAGTCCACTAGAGGTTGAAGCGGGATCATTGCCCCTTGCGAGGCCTTTGTTGTTGCGACCACGCCCGTTCGAATTGTTGCGTGATCGATTGGGATATGGATCGTGCCGCACATCTGGTTTATCGGTCTCGATCTTTCCCCCGGCGCCGCCGGCGCGAGCCTGGCTCCGTCCCCGGGCACCTGTGCCAATTAATTTATCTTCGTCTATACGTACCTTTGAATTATAACGATTGTAGACATCCGACCAGTTCGCCGCAGGGTATTCTCGCAAGGATTCATACAACCGTCTGGTCGCTTCAGAACTCTTAACGTCCAAGCTGTTAGTAAATGCAATAGCCGCCCATCGATCTGGAACTTTGGGTAGCAACATGCGTTCACGCTGAAAGCGATCCACATACTTCCGGAGAGACTCCCCGGGCAGTTGTTTGATTTCAAAGATGTCTTCAACTCGTGTTTCCGTTTTTTGAGCGCCTGTGTGTGCTTTGACAAATAACTCTGCCATCTCGGCAAAGGATCCTATTGAGTTTGGTGGTAGCATTGAATACCATCGTAGAGCACCATCTGCCAATGTCTCCACGAACTTCTTCAATTGTACCGACTCGATCTCCTCGTCGGTGAGGTCGCTCGCTTTTATGAAATTGCTGAACATCATCAAGTGGTCGTTGGGGTCGGTTGTTCCCCGGTATCTTGGTATGTTTGGCATTTTGAATGTTTTGGGTATAGCCTTAGGCGCTGCTTCTTTTTTCCAAGGCCTTTGAGTATACCGCTGAACATCGACTTTCTTCAGAGTGGGTGGTGCGCCAGGGATTTGATCAATCCTCTCATGGAGGGAACGCTGTAGGGCCTCCTGGCTTTCTTTGAACTGCTTGGTGAGGGTCTCCACGACCTCGCTCATTTCTGTTGGCACTGCCGACCCTGCATTCTGATCCTCAGCGCGCCTCGAGGCATGGGATGGTGAAGCATCTCTTGGGTTTCCTGCGTTTGGCAAGTTTTGTCCTCGCAGGCCGTCGATAGCTTCCCGTATCTGCCTGTTGATTTCAGCCTGTTGTCGTATGAATTCAAGGACAGCATCTCGAGAATTCCTTGAATTCCCATGGTCGTTGGGTCCTCTGGGCCCTTGATCGGAGTTTCTACGGTTAGGAAGGTGGCTATGCCTGCTACTCCGCTGGCTGTGCGCGTCTTCTTGTTCCGCTGGGAGTGCGTCCTCGTCTTCTGCGATGGGGATCACGTTGTCATCTGCAGGAACGTCGTTTTGTTGTTCATCCACGTGTGGGTTCAAGTCTATTTGCTCCGCAGCGTTGTGTTGCCCATTAATGGCGTCGTTGTTGTGTGAGTTGTTATCTGCCATTTTACAAAGAAAGCGAGGAGAACCAGCGAACAAACAGAAAGCGGATAAAGGATAAAAATGCGATAAGCAATTAACCTATGAAAATTATTGACCGGCTCCCACTGTGGTCGCCAAATTGTTTAACCGTAATTTCGTTTATTAGGCTAATTCACAATTAAATTTATAATGCGGAGTCACGGTCAATAATCAAGATCAATCGCCTAAGTGTGAACAAATGTGAAAGCGTACGGAAAACGTAAAGAGAAGTAAATGCTTGAAATAAATGACAGAAATAAAAGTAAGGAAATAAGAACGCAGTTAGTGTAACGTAATGAGTGCAAATCAAACAGAAGGAACCGTATTCAGGTCGCGTGGATCTGATTAGAATTCCTTCCTCGTACTCTTTATGATATCGAAACAGCAAGGTAATAAATAGGATCGCTTGGTTTCAGATAAAAGTAATCAGCGTGGACAAGTTATGAAGATTTTCGTATCAATGATTGGAGTACAGATGTGTATTCAGAGAGAGAAAAATTCTATATCATGATTGTTGCTAGAATTACAATATATAGATGACTATATGTCCGTTCGCGAGCAGTTGTAACTCCTCAGACGAGCGGTTACATCATTTAAGGATAAGGCTTCTATTTTGAATGGGTTTGACGGGGAGTTGCGTCCGCTCTGGCCGTTGCAACTGTTCATCTGCTCGTGGTGATCGTTCATCCTTGGTTTTGTCCGTTATCTTTATGCTTACTCATATCCACGTGTCGCCCATACGTCGTCCTACTCGGATGCTTAGTCATCAGCCTTGGTGACGTCAGATTTAACCCAATACAAATACCTCCACAAATTTTTCCACCATGTCAGTGAAAATAGCCATCATGCACCGCTGAAAAGTCCCCGGGGCATTACACAACCCAAATGGAATCCTCCTAAATGCATAGGTGCCATATGGACAAGTAAAAGTAGTCTTCTCTTGGTCTTCAGGGGCTATCATAATTTGATTGTAGCCCGAATACCCATCTAAGAAACAGTAATACTCGTGCCCTGCAAGTCTATCCAGCATCTGATCAATAAAAGGGAGTGGGAAGTGATCTTTTCTGGTGGCCTTGTTCAGCTTCCTATAATCAATGCAAATTCTCCACCCTGTAACTGTTCTTGTAGGAATCAACTCATTATGCTCATTCTTCACCACTGTCATGCCCCCTTCTTAGGAACACATTGCACTGGACTCACCCACTTGCTGTCAGAGATAGGAAAAATAATACCAGCATCCAGCCACTTGATAACTTCTTTCTTCACCACCTCTTTCATAATTGGATTTAGCCTCCTCTGCTGCTCTATGGATGGCTTATGATCTTCCTCCAAGAGAATTTTATGCATGCAGAAAGAAGGACTAATCCCTCTAATATCAGCAATAGTCCAGCCAATAGCTCTCTTGCGCTCTCGCAATACTCGCAACACCTTCTCAACCTTCACATCAGTCAACAAAGAAGAAAGGATCACGGGCAAAGTATTACCTTCACCCAAATAAGCATAACGTAAATGCGAGGGTAAAGGTTTGAGCTCAAGATCGGGAGCTCTCTCAATAGGCAGTTTAGCAGGAGTTAAGGTCAACGGTCTATCAAGCTCCTCAAATTTCTTCCACCCTGGGATGAATCTACTCTGCATATTAAGAACCTCCACATATTCTTCAGTATCGTCATCCTTCAGGATATCATCATCATCACATAAGAGTGCCCTTTCTAAAGAATCAACATTTGAAGCCAAGAATGACCTCTCATCAGCAGTCAACTCATCATCTCACACTTTTACCATGGACAACTCTTCATAATGAGAAGGAAGCTGGGTAGCTCTGAACACATTAAACACAGCTTCTTCCCCATTTACCTTCATGATCATCTTTCCAGCTCTGACTCTAATAACAGCATCAGCAGTAGCCAAAAATCCTCTTCCCAATATGAGAGGAACCTCAGGATTAGCTTCATAATCAAGAATAATAAAATCCACAGGTAATATAAACTGACCCACTTGTACAAGCACATCCTCAATAATCCCCTCGGGGCATGTCAATGATCTATCAGCCAGCTGCAAAGTCACAGTAGTGGGTCGTGGCTCTCCCAGGCCTAGTTTCCTGAAAACTGAAGAAGGCATCAAATTCACACTAGCACCTAAATCACATAAAGCACGACCAACCTCATGTTCCCCAATTTTCAAGGGAATGGTAAAGCTGCCAGGATTCTTCAATTTTTGGGGAAGCTTGCTTCTAACTCTGGAACTACACTCCTCAGTGAGTGCTACTGTCTCAAACTCAATCAGTCTTCTCTTGTTAGCAACAATGTCCTTGATGTATTTAGCATATTTGGGAACATCCCGCAAAAGCTCCACCAAAGGAATACTTACCTGAATTTGACTCAATATCTCCAAGAATTTCTTGCATGCTGCATCAACTTTCTGCTTCTGAAGCCTCTGAGGGAAAGGTGGTGGTGGTCTCACAATAGCAGACTCGGGCTGCTTTGCTATCACTTTCTCTGCTTCTTTCTCCACTTCCCTATCAGCATTGGGCTCTAACTCACCAACAGGCTTCTTTGGCCTTGGGGAAACTTCTTCCAGAGCTCTTCCATTCCTCAAAGTAACTGCTTGCACAAATTCTCTAGGATTCTTCTCTGTATCACTCGGTAAAGCACCCCGAGGTCTATTATTTTGTGCTTCAGCTAGCTGCCCCAATTGTCTCTCAAGATCTTTCTGCGCATTGCTCAAATCTTTAATTGTTTGTGCCTGAGATGCTGAATCATCCATGAGCTTTTGCTGCCCTGCAAGAATTTTCTTAAGCATATCCTCAACTGAATTAGACTTCTGTGGCTGCGTCTGCGACTGTGACCCCTGCTGTGGTGCATTTTGGGCTCTCTCATTGCCTTGAGGCTGCTCACGACTATCCCTCCAAGAAAAATTTGGGTGATTACGCCAACCCGTGTTATAGCTGTTACCATATTGATTGCGATTTTGACCCTGTGACCTGTTCTGATTACCCACATAGTACACTGACTCTGGATTAGATGGACAGACGTCAGTAGCATGATCCTCTCCACAAACCTCACAAAAGACTTGAAGTTGTTGCACTGGAGCTGCTGGTTGTTGAGTCTGCGGCAGAGTTAGCTTGCTGATTTGATTGGAAATAGCATCCATTTTCGCCCTTAGCTCTGAAACTGCATTTCTGCGCAGTAGCTCTACCAACACCCTGCCAATCAGGATTGCTCTGCGAAAACTTGTCAAGTAAATCATAAATCTGCTCAAAATTTAAAGCCAGTACTTGACCTCCAGCAGCAGCGTCTACCACGATCTTAGTGTGTGCATTCAACCCCTCAACAAAAGTGTGTGCAATAACCTTATTGGATTGGTTGTGGTGTGGACAATCCCTCAATAGAGCCTTAAATCTCTCCCAAGCTGAGTACAAAGATTCTCCGTCTAACTGTCTGAATGACATGATTTCACTCCTCAGCCGGGCTGTCTTGGCAGACGGATAAAATTTAGCCAAGAACTTCTTAGCCAAATCCTCCCAAGTAGTGATAGACCCAGGCTTTTCGGCCTTTAACCACTTCCTTGCTGTCCCAATCAGTGAAAACGGGAACAGAGTCAAACGAACATAATCAGTAGGCACACCCGATGGTGTATAAGTATCACTGATCTCCAGAAAGTTCTGAATGTGTTGCTGCGGATCCTCATGAAGTAATCCAGCATATTGCCCCGTCACATGCAGCAACTGAATCATGCCGGGCTTGATCTCAAAGTGCCCGGTAATAGCGGGCTTCACAATACTTGACGCTACTCCCTCCAGGCTAGGAAGAGCAACATCTCGCACTGCTATTGCTTGTTCTTCTGCCATTTCAATAGGTAAAGAAGCATGTACGATTGCTAATGCTTCTCGATCTCTCGCTTCTCTTCTTACCCTTCTCAAGGTTCTTTCAGGCTCGGGATCAAAAGGTGCGAGTGGTTCGTCCTTTTTATTCCTTTGCATGCAAAACCTGTTGCCTGAAACAACACAAGAAACTCAACAAAAAAAATTAAACCTGAATAGGAATTAAGTAATTGTTCAAAAGAAATTAGTCAGTAATACTCTCCGGCAACGGCGCCAAAAACTTGTTGCTCCCAAACGCACACGCAAGTATACGTGGTCGCCAAGTAATAAAGTGATAAAGTCGAGTATCGTTCCCACGAGGACTGTGCAGACTAATACTTAATAAACAATTTCTAAACAAACTATCCAGGGGTCTTTTCTTTGATGGTGAGAGTTTTTGTAACCAAAAAGCAGTAATTAAAGTGCTAGATGTGTAGTCAAACAATGATGCAATACTTTGGTTGTTAACAATATTAAGAGGACGGTCCAGGGTCAGAGTTACGAACAATCCAGTTGACGTATCCAATTGATTCCACTTCTTAAATCCCGGGTTACTAACTGACAGAGTAAATGTAATTATGAAAACCTTTCAGTTCTTCACAATCTATGCAAGCTACTTCAATCCCTATATGTCTATGGGTTAAATCACATGCACGCATTAACGATCCTGTAATGAGTTAAACTAGGCAAGCAAGTATATGTCTATCCTACTCGCAAATTGGTTCCCCGATGCCCGGGTTCACAAACTAGTTCTATTCTTTCTTATTACGTAATTAGATTCTCTCTTTCGAGTTCAATCCAAAAACCATAGATGATGCATAATTATCGAGCTCTAACAATTATACAAGTGAAATCAAGAAAGAATAAGTAACCCGTTATTGGATTCAATTAATGGGAATCAATCTTCAAACAAACAACTTTCATGTAATACTCTAACCCTAGAACGTAAAGTTTAGCCACGCATATTCATCATCACAAGGCAAAGATTTGGTGTAATAATGAAGTAATTGATGTAATAGATGAAAGATTAGGAATAAACCCTTGTTCAATGAGTATGTTGCTCTAAATATTGCTCCAAAGTCAGAACTTCCTTCAAAAACTAAGTAAAGGACTATTTATAATGTTTACAAACACTTAGTAATAAGTTAGACCCAATGCTAGACGGAATAGGAAGTAAAAATGCGCACAAGGGGCGCTATAACGGGCGCCCCGCGCCTCGTAACGCGTGACACTAGGCAGAAGACGCCAAATTCTCCACGCCTTAGGGGCGCGGCGCGCGAGAAACCGCGCCAGCCACTGCGCGCGATAAGGTCGCGCGGCGCGTGGCCTATGGCGCCCAGCCAACTGCTCCTTTCCTTGCTCCGAAATCTTGCTCGTGTCGTGCCCTCGTGTGCTCAATCCAATCTTCAATCAACTTCCAATCAATTCTTGCTCATTCAAGCTCCTAAAGGCTCCAAATGCACTGCGTAACAACCTACACACGCACGACATCAAATTAGTGTAAAACCACATTCACAAACTATAAAACGAACGAATAACAAGCTCAAACATGCGGAAATATTAAGGAAACCTTGGCATAAAATGCCAAACATCAGTAGGGTATTTCAATAGAGCGCAAAAGTCATGATAAGGGGCACATGGTATCCTTTGGTATATTAAAACATTTGAAAGAAAGTTCATTCTCCAGAAAGATTTAATCAGAAATTTAGCCCTATGGTATCCTTTGGGAAACCTGATACATAAGTATTTACATTGACGGCACATGTAACTTAAACTCAGACTCTGATACCTATAGGTCTGATGAGAATGGCTTCGTGTATCTTCCTACTAATTTCTTGAATTGTAAGGTCGTATATCACCGAGCTTCCTCCAGGCAAGTGTAATAATGAGAGCAGAACACGCAGGGCACAATAGTACTTGACAACATAAATTCTCAAATTCAATTGATCGATTAATCATAAGGAAAAATAAATTGTACATAATTGTTGGTTCTTTGATCAATTTGGGTAAAAATTATGCTTCAGCTGGCTTATTGGCTGCATGCTTACACGCAACACCCTGGTTTTGATTCTTTAACTCATCTCCAGCTACCAGAAAGAATGCAGTGTGCCTGAAAAGAAAACATATGTAATTCTTACAAATGCTTAGCTTGTACCTGAAAACATATGTAGTTCTTACAAGTGAACTTTCTCAGGGAAGTTTAAATGAGATTAGCTTGTACCTGAAAAAATTCATCATTTTAATTTTGGAATCTTCATCAATGTCTGTAACACTGTTTAGTGCTTGTTGCATATGGTGTAACCATCTCTCCGCAGCTTTATGAGTGACTGGAAATGGGCGGTGACGTCCAATCAATGCTGGATGGCCTGCAGAAAGTCCAAGTAACAGAGGTCCTTACAGATTCTCAAACTACAAAGCACAAGTCACAACCCAATTAAGAGAAATGACACCACTGAAAATATGAGGAAGAGTACAAACACAAATTTGTACATCCAACTAACTTGTCCTCCAATCATCCAAAGAAAGTCTTAGAACCATCAGTGTTGACATCACATTTCCAGATCATCTCTTGGTAGGATGAGAACTTGATTTGGGATACTGATTAGCTTTTCAACCTTGAGGCAAAAGTGTAGGAAAACACTCTGTTGGAAAAGAGGGACAAACTAGTTGCGTGTAGTGTGTACTATAATTCAATGACCTGACCTCACTATTTCCACAACTGTTAAGGGCGAAAGTGTACAAAAACACTCTTGGAGCTATAAGATCAAAGCTCAATTAAAGTTCACGGTTTAGTAAAGGAAAGCGCAGATGAAAAAAAACATTTCTGTGTGTCATGCGGGAAAAGTTAATTTTGACACTAACAAAAACTATATGGAGAAAAAACTTTATTTATCAATTAAGTTCAAATACCGTTAATTGTTGATCCAGATAAGGACGCAAAGATGCAAAGTATATTTAACATACTTAGAGATTCTTTGCATATACTATAAGTTTCTCATTTTCTAATCCTACACACCAAAACATTTCCTATATGACATCTTTCTCGAAAAAAGTTGTATATCACTAGGAAAATAGATCTATTGATTACTTTGATCCTCTTCAACAGAATGCATGAGCAATAATATGCATGTCTTAGCATTTTGGTGCTTGCAGTGCGCCGCTGCCTAAGCAAGGCGAAGTGCCTACCTGGGCTCCACCTAGCCCATACACACCTAAAATTTTACACTCGTTTAATATATCAAACAGGTTTTCACCTGTTCGTTTCTTTAATATGAATTTCTTTTAAAAGGATGTTTTATCATCCAAATACTGCCTTACCTTGCAATTTGCGGAAAATGGCCTCTGAAGCAATTATCTTGGTGAGAGAGAATTAACTAGAGTAGAAAAGTATTTTAATGTTAAACGACTTAATCTATAAACCAAGGAGTGGAGACTTATCAACAAAGTGAGAATCTTCAGTAACGTCATCATTGAATGGGATCTTTTCATTGTATCATTACGGCACTCTTAAACTGTTCCGTTCACTGAAGGAAAGAGACACTACAATTTGTTGCTAACCCCTATACATTCCTCAACTTTCTTTTCCTTCTCTTTAGTTGTTGCATAGCGCCATCAAAAGTAATGCGCCAAGGTCAAAGACTCCAAAGTGATCAGTGTAACTGAATCCAAAATATTTGTAGTACACCAAAAATATACGGACGAGGCAAAGGCACTCAAAACTCCCCAAATGGGATCTCAAAAGCTACCTTGCTGACAGTTGCTTTTCCCGTTGCTCAACTAATTAAAATGCCAACTAATTTTCATTCTTGAGATGTTGCCATACAAAGCATTAAAAATGCTTCTACTTTCATTTGCATTTTTGGTGTAAAGAGAATACTATTATTGTTTATAGTTGGAGAAGTTTAACAGAAGATGATGCCTGACTCGGTTCAATTCACTTACACAGTTTGTGCATACCTTTTGACATGGCCTTGGTGTTTATTAATGAAATATTAGTTTAGCCAAAAAGAAGAAGGGTGTGGACATTCAGAAGGCCCTCAAAGGAGGTATGTTACTCACATCACTAGCTCTGGACAGAATAAACTTTTTTTCTTTTCTTTTTTTTTTGGATAAGGTAAGGTATCTTTGGACAGAGTAAACCTTAAAGGATATTATAAAAGGGAACCATTTTGAACAACAAGGCTCATAAACATACGAATAATTTTTACCAGTTATAATAGACATCAGAAGATGCTATCTAGGTAACTTAAGACATCCCAATCTCAATAAAATCCTTTTGAAGATTATTATAGAAAATATGTTAACCATATCAAGAATTGAGGTTACCACAACATTGCATTACAATACAAGAAGGGTTTAACTAGTAACTACTACCATTGACAAATTGAAACTAGGTATGAACAAGATTAGAAATATTGGGTATAAATTTTAGAAAAAAAAAATAGGTAATGCTTACCTCTTCTCTGCGAGAACAAAGGAGGCCCTCCCATTCTCTGTACAAAGAACTCATATTGATTCCTAATGGCATCTTCTTTACTTGAATTAGAGAAAATCGACCGAAACCACTCTTCCTCATCATCATAGACCCTAAATTCAATTCCAAATACAAGAGTCAAATGTCTTCCCTCAAGAAGATTAACCCTCAGAGAAGAAAGTAGCACAACTCTTTCACCAAACCTTCAAATAAGTAGACAGAGCATAACTTTGCCAACTAATTCAGATTGACTTCCATCCCTCAATTGATTCCTTGACACAAAGATTCATCAGATCCTCTCCCCCACCCCCATCCCCGCCCCCGACAGCCTGCTTTCTGAGCCACCCAAAGGGAGTATTTCAAACAAAATTAATGAAATTACTAATCACAGCATTCCTCGTCATTACAAGCACTAATTTCGATTTCCAAAACAAAAACTTGAAGTGTTCCGTAGCAAGGGCAAACCATTTGAGAAGAAAAAGCAGACAACTCAAATAATTAGAATAAGAGACAACTTCTTCCAAACAATTGAACTACATAAAAATCCAGCATTTCAGAATCAGCCTTATTAATCACAGTAACTTCTATCACCCAATCGGCTTCCTTAACATCAAAGGATGCTAATACAACCAAAAGATTCAACAAATTTGGGATACCCTCAACACCTCTTGAGTGCAAATGTAACTAGGACAAATACAGCTCAACTCTTTTAAAACAAAATTATAACAACCAGTATATACAAACCTTTCTTATCAATCAATTAAAAAACCAAAAACTCACGTAGTTGATATAATCAGAAACTCATAAAACCTTAATAATCCCACCCAAAATAACAAAACTTCATAACCATGCAAATCTAATCTAAGAAAAGATAAAGCTAAACCTTTCAAGAAACAAAAACAAAACCTTCACCTTTCTGACCATAATCATCAATTCAAGAAAACATATAAAAAACATAAAGAATCACACAAAATAAAACTTGTTTTGCTCAAATAAAAAATACCATCTAATCCAATTCAATCAAAGTTTCAAACTTTAGCAACTTTTCTTAAATACCCAACAACAACAACAACTATATACCTAATGTAATCCCATGAGTGGGGTCTGAGGAGTGTGAGGTGTACGAAGACCTTACCCCTACCTCGAACGAAGTAGAAAGACTGTTTAGATAGACCTTCGGCTCAAGAACTTTTGTTAAATACCAATTTAAAGAAACTGAAAACCCAAAAAGAAAAGAGACCTTTTTTATTACCTGTTGTAGAAATTAGTAGAGAGTTGAATGAAAGTCTGAAGGCCAAGTTTTTCAAAGAGATTAATTTCATCAATTGCAAATGCATCATCTCGATCAACTCCACTCCATTCTGATGCTTTTTCCTGCAAAGTTTGCATTGTTTGTTTCTTTGTTTGTTTGTTCACCCTTTGAGTCTTTGTTGGTTCTGGCTGCTACTGGTGCAGAGAATTGAGCTATATATATATAGGGGCTTGTGGTGGTCGCGTGGATGGCACGCTTTTTAATATGAAAGTGGTCTAGTGGGGCCACGTTAATAGTGACGTGGAGTAATATGATTGGATTATTTGGTATATTTTATTATTTTGGGAATTGGGAGGATCAAATCAGCGTGGAATCTAATTCCAGTTTTGCTGGTTTCTTTATTGACATTTTTACGCTAATTGACATACTAAACCATTTAATTACAAAAAATACCGATATTTTTAAATAATTACCCTATATACCAACACTTTTTCACATTTTACAAATTATACAATTTTTCATTTCCTTTCTTCCCTCTCTACCCAAAACCCTAACTTCTCCCTCTCTCTTTCTCTCCTCCACCCACCCACCCCACCCTCCCGCCGTCACCCCCCTCCCCCGTGCCTCTGCTCCGCCTTCGCCGCCGCTGTGTTGCTCCACCACGGCCATTGGAGCAGATCTGCTCCTCTTTTTTCATCTTCTCCTCTTTTTTTTTTTTTTTCATTTTGTACGTGTATATGTGTGTATTTTTATGTGTACACATGTATTTTGTTAATACAAGTTCAGATCTTCTTCTCCTTCTTCTTTTTTGCATTTGAATATACACATTCAAATTCAGATCTGCAACTGTATGTATCTGTATGTTCGTGTATATACATGTAATATTTTTCAGCACACAAGTGTATAAACGTGTATGTTACTGTATGAACATGTATATCTGAGCATCTATTGTATGTTTTGTGTTTGTTTTTGTGTGTATGTCAAGTGTATGTGTGACATACATAAAATTGTATGTTTAATTTGTAGATCCATAGATCCTTGTATGTATGTGTGTGTCTAGTGTATGTAAAATATATTTTTTTGTGTATTTACATGTATTTTTTGTTTCTATGTATGTTGGAAGTGTATTTTCAAAGAGAAATCAATGTTTATATGTGTATTTCATATTTTAGATACAAAAAAAAAAAAAAAAAAATCCGGTGGGTGGCCGGCGGAGGCGGCCGGCGGTGACTAGGCGGCGCCGCCGCCTGGGGTGGTGGCAGTTGGGGGGGCAGTAGGAAGAAGGAGGAACCCTAATTTGTTAATTTTGTTGGTTTTGTATATAATGTGTAAAGAAATGTTGGTATTTTATGTAAATTGGAATAATGTTGTTATTTTTTGTAATTTTGGTGTTAGGGTTGTATATATTTGTGATTATCCCTTCTTTATTTTCCTTTTTTAATCTGTGGGCCGGATTCTGGGTGTGGAGTGTTGACACTAAGGGTGGCCAGCGGTCCGGTCCGGTCCGGAACCGGTACCGGAGTCCGGTTCCGGTCCGGAACCGGGCCAAAAAAAATTCAAACCGGTGGAAGTCCGGTCTTACCGGTCCGGTCCATACCGGTTTCAAATATTGGAGCCGGATCGAAACCGGGTCCGGCGACCGTTAGGCCGGTCGGTACCGGTCCGGTTCCGGCCGGTTAACGGTTTTTTTTGTTTGTTTTTTTTTTTTTAAGGCAAATAAAACTAAAAATTTGAAAAACTTAACAATTTATTTAAACATCATTTGTGATAATTAGGTAAATTATATTTTTTAATGAAACAAATTAACAAAATAATTATGTAAATTATATTTTAAAATTTATTAATGTAAAGTTTATTGAAAGAGAAATAAATAATTGAACGACGTCTTCTAGTTTGTTACTTTATATGTGTAAAGTTTATGAAACAAAACAAACCTTTATTGAATGATAAATAGATAATTGAAATGACAAAACAAACTAGAAATCAAAAAATTACAAAGATACTAAATAAACTAGAAATTCGAAAATACATAATTGAAATAGATATTCCCTTAGCCATCTCTTCAAATTTTCAATCACGCGGAATAAAGCCATTTATTATATCCCATTCGGTTCTGTGTTTTTTTTTAAGTGTTGCCTAAACTTTCTCGTCCCTCCATTGTTGGGTCCAGTGTAAATTTGCCACTCTTTGTTACAGATGCTACATTTAGCTTTCTGAGATTCTGTATCTTTCGTAATAAGTTCCCACACTATAGAACGACGTCTTCGTTCATGAGGAGCGGGAGCAGCGGGAGCTTGATTGTCAGCCATTATAATTGTTTGGATTTTGGAAGAAATTTAGAAAATAGCCTTTGAGAGTAATTTGAGAGATAAATTGATAGAAAATGGTAAATTGTGTGATATAATGATGAAATAATAGGGTATATATAGATAAAAATAGGTTGGGGGGGGGGGGTTATGGGGGGCGTTTAGGGGGGGTGATAGGCAAATATAGCCGTTTTTGGCCGTTGGCCAACGGCTATATTTGAAAGAGAGCCGTTGGGCCAAAATGCCGGTCCGGTCCGGTCCGGTCCGGTTCGGTCCGGCAGTTCGGCCCAAATAAGTTTATTTTTTTTTTGTTTTTCCATTGAGTTTTATTTAAAATGGTGGAAATTTTGAAAAATATTACAACAAAATATTATTTAGTTTTTACTTGTATATATTAAAGTTTAAACTTAGAATTAAAAAACTTGTAGTATTTTTTATAATTTGAACTTGTAGTTTTGAATTAATTTGTTATGTTCAATATTCAAAGTTTGAAACTTTGAATTAATTTTAGTAAATTCAAAATTTGAATTAATTCTTTAAGTTCAAAATTCAATATTTGAACTAATTTACAAACTAGTAATTAATTGTAGTATTTTTTGCGCAAACTATAAATTAAAAATAAATAGTATGAAGACAATAGTTGTGATTGAATTCCAAGACTTGGAGCAATTTTATTGAATTGTTTAAGATATAAGAAGTGCAAATTACATCTAAACAAAAACTTGTAAATTCAAAATTCTTATTTAGAATATTACATTCTTTTAAACATATTAGCTAGTTTCTTGAGAACACTTGTAGGCTTTTCTTTTGGAACTGGCCGTTGTTGATCTTGTTCATCATCTCCTTCTGGTTCTTCGTCTTCTTCTTCTTCTTCATTGCCGGTTTGACTCCCTTCACTTGTTCCGTCGCTCAAAATTTGATCGATATATGCTCTGCCCCTTTCCTTAGTAAGTTCTGGTAGACCAAAGTTTCTTCGCTCTGCTCTTATCCAATCCCTGAATAAAACTCCTGTCTCCATTGCCTCCTCTCTCAACGAATATCTGTGATCTCCAATTTGAAATCTTCCTTGGCTGAAAGCGCTTTCCGATGCAACTGATGAAGCTTGAATTGTTAATATATCCCGGGCCATTTTTGCAAGAATTGGAAATTGCGATTCTTGATTCTTCCAATAATCCAACAAATTCGCAGTTCCAAAGTTGTTAAGTTTCTTTGGATATTGAATTAAATACACTTGGAACTCGCTGTATTCCTCTCCGTACTCGTCCTGTTCTGAAAGCAACTTTTCGTCAAGTCCCCCAAAAGTGCGCATTCCTGCTCCTGCCTGTGAAGAACTTTACCCGGTGGATAGTATTGGTTCCGTTGGCTCTGCAGTGTCTGCCCAAGCTCTATACTTTGCAAAAACAGCCACGGTATCTGCATAAACTTTAGCAACAGCCTCGTCTACACTTGGAAACTTGTTAGTAGCAATTTCCTCTGGAGTAATTTCTAAATTTGCATATACTTCTCTAACAAGTCGTTCAGTTAACTTAATTTTAAAAGCAGGATGCAACACAGAAGCAATGTAAAAAAGAGGAGGGATTGGAAAAAAATATTTTCTAAACTTTTCAATCATTAACTCTACAGCCGGTAAGTAAACTGCATATTGTTTATACATTTTCAATAATTCCGCTATTCCAGCTATATAATATAACATGGTAGGAGTAGTTGGATAATATTGACCGGAAAATTCTAAAGTAGCTTGATAAAATTTATGTAAAAACTGAAGAAGATGTTGAACAACTTGCCAATCCTCATCTTTAAGGTGATAGATTTCCATAAAATGTTTATTATACATTTGAGAAATAGGCAGTCTATATTCATAAGCGACTTTCAATGACTCATATAAAGTGTTCCACCTAGTACAAACTTCCTTTGGGACTCTCCTAACTGGCATTCCTAATTCTACACATTTTCTTTCCCATTCTCGTCTTCTTTCTTGGTTTTTATTTCTAAAAATATAAGTAATAGCTATCTGCACCTTGTCGATAATTTCGTTAAACAAGACAAGACCATCTCTTACTACTAAGTTGTAAATATGACATGCACACCTAACATGAAAAAATTCAGGAAAAGGAGGGTTCAAAATAGGTATCAAGTTCTTAAGTGCATCTGTGTTGTTTGTAGCATTATCTACCGTAATACTAAAAACTTTGTTAGATAAAAAGTACGTACGACAAATTGATGAAACTTTGTTACAAATATAATTTCCCGTGTGTGGTTCATCAACAATTTTATAAGCAATAATACGTTTTTGAAAAACCCAATCAGGATCTATCCAATGACAAGTCACAGTAATATAATCACATCCATTAGTAGAACGACCCAAATCCGTAGTAAGACATACTCTAGTGTCAAAGTTATCAAACATATATCTCAAATAATCCTGATATTCGTTCTTAAATCTAATAATATCATTTTTAACAGTAGTTCTTGGAAAACCTCTAAAAGAGGGATTATATACAGCCTGAACATAACGAACAAAACCAGTAGAAGAAGGAAAACTATAAGGTAAACCCTCGAGGGCAACTAGTTTAGCCATTTCTTCCCTATCCTTTTGTTTATCATAAGTAAGAAGCCCTCCTGTTAAATGGTTAATTCTTGCTTGGGTACCCGAAGATTGATCATGCGCTACTCCCCCATGTTCGGTCCCTAAATATATACCACCCGCCCGCGCTGCCCATTCTTTAGGATGTTTCTTCGCTAAGTGGGCCCTAAGTTTACCCGTCCCACCCTCATTACCCCCAGTTCTAAAAACCCACACCTTATCACAAAGCCCGCAGGAGGCCGTCTGCTCTGGAATATTCTTTGATGCAAAATCCCACACATCAGATCTTTCCTTACGTTTAGCAGGCATTCTAGTAGGAGGTTCAGGAAGCAAGTCTGACTGAACTTCGGGTGGACTAGCTTGAAATTCAGGTGTTTCTTCTAAATTAACCCCCCCGCTTGGATTCCCATATCGTGTTTCTAACATTTCGTGATCAAGTATGGTATCAGCGTTAACATCATGATAATATTGAGAATCATCTATGTGGGTATTCCGACTAGAACTACCAGCAATTTCTTTACCCCTATTTCCCCTACGACCACGTGCCCGCCCCCCACTACTAGTTCCAATTGAACCTCGTTGAGACATAATAATAGCAAATAAAATAAATATATATGACAAAAAAATAATAAAAGAGTAGAAGTAGGAACGACCAACCAAATATAACCGTATAATTGAGGTGAAGTTGAAACTTGAGCCTCCACTTCAATTAATTAGTTGAATACTTGATAATCGAAAAATTGCAAAAATAGGCAAATTGATATTTTCAACCACGTAGCGCCTCCAATTAACCCAATACTTGATATTTATAAATTTCACTAAGTAGCCCAATATAACTTTGATAGAAACTCCAAATAGAACTTGATAAAGTAGCCAAATTATATATTTTTAACAAATAGCCAAAGTAGAACAATAGCAATATTGTAGAAAATATGAGAGAATTAGAGAGAATTGGAAGATTTGTGTGAAAAATATGATGAAATAATGGGGTATTTATAGAAAAAAAAATAGTTAGGGGTGGTTATGGGGTGGTAGAGGGGTGTTTTTGGCCGTTTTTGGCCGTTGGACAACGGCTATGGGTCAAAAGAGCCGTTGCCCAACGGCTAGAAATGGGCAGATTTTCTTATTTTTTTTTTAATTTTTTGACCGGTCCGGTCCGGCCGGTTCCGATCCGGTCCGGGCCGGTTCCGGTCTCATTTTTATCCGGTTCTCCCGGTTTTTTTCGCCACACCGGGTCGGTACCGGGATCGGGGGCCGTTAGTGGCCAACGGTCCGGTTTCAACCGGTCCGGACCGGTCCGAGCCGGTTTCCGGCCCGATTCCGGTCCGGTCCGGTCAAAACCGGACCGTTAGCCACCCCTAGTTGACACTATGAGGTAAGGAGACGTTTGGTAGTCTGTATTAGGGCATATAATACATGTATAGAAAGTGGTATTAGTTAATACTATGTTTGGTTACCATTTCAAACATGGTATAACTAATACATGTATAATTTTATACATAGATTAAGGTATTATTTTATACCACCACCTATGTGGTATAAGAATCCTGCATTAACAATACTGGGATAAGATCATCAAAATGACAAGATTATCCTCACTCCTCATTCCAATAGTTTCAGCCTAAGTCATCTTCAACATGTCTCTCTTCTAATTATGCGTATATTATTTCAACCTTCAGATTCTTCATCAATCCATCAATTTACTGGTGCAATGCAAACCCGGAGGTAAGCTCTACACGAAAACGCAAAAGAAACAACAAGAAATAAAGATATAAGCAAGACAAATCTTGCTTCGATTCGAAAGAACGATGAGGAACTAGTCTCAGGCTCGATCGAATGAAGGTCAAGAATAACCTATACTAAGCAACAATCCTCAAGAAAGACAACGCTTCTTTCAAATTGAATGACCAAGAAGAAAATGTTCAAACGACTAACACTGATTGACACAAGTTCTTTAAAATCTCACGTCGGGGTTCGGGCTCCATCGGAGACACTCAATAGCAACTGCTATGACAAATATTCATCAACAACTAACTATACAATGAAATGTAAATGGAGTATTTATAGGCTACGCTAAGGATAAAACAGTAAATGGTCACAGGCGACCAATAGGAGTAAGCCACGCAGGGCTGTCTAAGGAGTGTTCGGTTACTCCTTCAACCGAACACGTGAATTCGAACACTTGAGCTCGAGCTTCTTCACTTCGGTGCTCAGTTGTTCTGCTCAGCTCATTCTTTGACATCGATCGTCTTCCCTTCGGTTACTTGCCTTTACTTTGGCGTCGTTGTTGAGTGTTCGGTTGGGGTTCGGTCACTTCCTTCTTCGAGCTCAAGCTTGTAGATGAAGCCTTCGGTTCTTCAGCTCGGATACTCAGCTTCGGAGTAGTTGCTTTCCTTCGACCAAGCCAAGTGAATGTGAACATCGTGCAGCAGCTTGGCTTGGCTTCGTGTCATTGGCCTTGGTGGATCGAACACTTGATCAGCACGTGTTCGGGCTGCATCATCCTCCCCTTCTTGAGAAGATTTCGTCCTCGAAATCGAGCCCTCTTCATCCTCCGAAGTTTGACCTACAACACAAGGAACTAAGTCATCAACATTAAAGGTGTTGGACACGTTATACTCACCAGGGAGGTCGATCACATAAGCATAGTTGTTGATCTTGCTCAGCACTTGGAATGGACCATCCCCTCGAGGAGCCAACTTTCCTTTGGTTCGGGAAGCGTTCCTTTCGGAAGTGAACCCAAACCCAATCTCCCTTCTTTAATTCCAACTTCTTACGCCCCTTGTTTTTCTTTGATGCGACCTTTGCATAAGCTTCCTCGAGGTTCTTCTTCACCTTTGCATGCAACTCGATCAAGGCAGTGGCTCGCCGAGTACCTTCAAAATCAATAACAGAATCTCGAGGCAATGGGGTTAAATCAAGTGGAATCAAAGGATTAAAACCATACACACATTCGAACGGGGTCATATTTATCATTCGATGCACCGTTAGATTGTATGCAAATTCCATCATGGGCAAGCGATCAGCCCAGTTTCCGACCTTGCCTTTGGTCATTGCACGAAGCAAAGATCCCAAGGTTCGGTTAACTACCTCGGTCTGTCCATCAGTCTGAGGATGGTGAGACGTCGAGAATAGTAGTTTGGTGCCGAGGGCACCCCACAAATATTTCCAAAAATGACTCAAGAACTTCGAGTCTCGATCACTCACAATAGTACGAGGCACACCATGCAAGTTTAGCACTTGAGAAATAAATAATGTAGCTACATGTTGTGCATCATCACACTTCTTACAAGGAATAAAATGAGCCATTTTGAAAAATCGGTCGACTACGACAAATATGCTATCATGTCCCCCCCCGACTTCGATAACCCTAACACAAAGTCCATAGATATATCAACCCAAGATCGATCAGGCACAATCAACGGGTATACAAACCATGAGGGTTGGTGATGTTTGGCATTTTATGCCCACTTTTCCTTAATATTTCCGCACATTTGAGTTTGTTTTGCACTTGTTTGGTAGCTTGTGAATGTGGTTTTACACTGATGTTGTGCTGTGCGTGTGTAGGTCGTTACGCGATGCATTTGGAGCGTTTCGGAGCTTGATTGAGCATGAATTGGTTGAAGGATGGTTGAAGATTGGATTGAGCACACAAAGGCACGACACGAGCCGAGTTTTGGAGCGAAGGAAGAAGCAGTTGGCTTGGCGCTCTAGCCCACGCGCCGCGCTGCCTAGCGCGCGCAGAGGCTAGGCGCGTTTGGCTCGCGCCGCGTGGCCATGGCGTGCAAGAAATGGCGGAGTTTGGCTTGGAGCACGCTTTCCGAGGCGCGGGGCGCCCGTTATAGCGCCCCTTATGCGCGTTTTTACTCCCTATTCCTTCTAGTTTTGGGTCTAACTTATTACCAAGGGTTTGGAAACATTATAAATAGTCTTTAACTTAGTTTTTGTAAGGAGTTCTTGACTTTTGGCAATATTGAGAGCTACATACTTCATTGAACAAGGGTGATTCTTAATCTTTCATCTATTACATCAATTATTTCATTATTACATCAAATCTTTGCCTTGTGATTATGAATATGTGTGGCTAATTTCATTACGTTCTGGGGTTAGAGTTTTACATGAAGGTTGATTGTTGAAGATTGATTCCCATTAATTTAATCCCATAACGGGTTACTTATTCTTTCTTGATTTCACTTGTATAATTGTTAAGAGCTCGATAATTATGCATTATCTATGGTTTTTGGGTTGAACTCGAAAAAGAGAATCTAATTACGTAATAAGAAAGAATAGAACTAGTTTGTGAACCCGGGCATCGGGGAACCAAGTCGCGAGTAGGATAGACATATACCTGCTTGCCTAGTTTAACTCATTACAGGATCGTTAATGCGTGCATGTGATTTAACCCATAGACATATAGGGATTGAAGTAGCTTGCATAGATTGTGAATAACTGAAAGGTTTTCATAATTACATTTACTCTGTCAGTTAGTAACCCGGGATTTAAGAAGTGGAATCAATTGAATACATCAACTGGATTGTTCGTAACTCTGACCCTGGACCGTCCTCTTAATATTGTTAACACCCAAAGTTTGCACCACTGCTTGACTATACATCTGGCACTTTAATTACTGCTTTTTGGTTACAAAACTCTCACCATCAAAGAACAAGACCCCTGGATAGTTTGTTAGGAATTGTTTGCTACGTATTAGTCTGTACAGTCCTCGTGGGATCGACACTCGACTTTGTCACTTTATTACTTGGCGACCGCGTATACTTGCGTGTGCGTTTGGGAGCAACAAGTTTTTGGCGCCGTTGCCGGGGACTAAACAATTGACTGATTTCTTTTTGAACAATTACTTATTATCTATTCAGGTTTAATTTAGTTTAGTTTATTAGTGTTACTTGTCATCATGACATCTTTTAATGAAAATTGGTCGAATGATGGTTGCTCAAATTTTGATGATTCTTGTCTGCTTTGCGGAGGAACCCACTTGTGGGAAAATTATCCAACTCTTTCAACCCTGCGGGACTGGTTATGTGAATTTTCTACCACCTTTGATTGGAATTTTTGTAAATTGTGTGGTGGTCGGTGGAATGATTGTCCTAAGTGTCATGCTCCTTCCCCCAATAATTTTTGTGATGATTCTAATGATGTTTGTGAGTTTGACAGGAGCGATAAAGTGCAGGTTGTTAGCGAAACTTGGCTAATGGAGCAAGCCAAACTCTTAGAAGCTTATGGGGATTTCAGGAGTGAACTTACAAATATGACGAGGCAATTTATGGAAGAAAGGGTTGTGCTCGGGCAAGAGATCGACGAATTTGGCTTGGCTATTTACGACTTGGAGGAGAATTTGAGTGATATGGTTGAGGTGTCTAATGCCCAATTATCAGTTGTCGTGAATAGTAGATTTGAGATAGAGGAGCTTAGAAGCCAATTTGAGGAGCAAAAAGTGGAATTCCTACCATTCGACCCAATATTAGTTGATGATGCTGAAGTTGACAAAATTACATTAGAGTCAAGTGAGGAAATAGAAAACATCATATTTGAGGACTCTATTGTTTGTGCAAGTGAGGGTGTCAAAAGTAATGCAATTTTAGAATTGAAGCGCATTGGACCTCATTCCAATCATTTTTCAACATTGTGTTTGGATGGTGACATGAAAATTGAGCCACCCGAGACTATGAAGAAACCCAAGGAGGAGGAACAAGGTGCCTATATTTTAAAGTTTGTGATGCCGAGGAGACAAAACGACATCCCTCATTTAAAGGCCAAGAAGTGCAAAATGTGACAATGGGTACTTGGTCCTTTTGTATTTTTGCCACCACCCCAATACCATAGTCGTAAGCTTGAGGTAAAGTTGGGGATTCAATTCATAAGTTCAAGGTGGAGGAAAAAGTGATGAAGTTGTCTTCGTCGTGCCGCGACGTTAAATCAAGCGCTTCTTGGGAGGCAACCCAATTTGCTTACTTTATTTTTATTTATTTTTATTATTATTTTTATTGTTGTATATTACTTCGGGTGATTCTTTGGATTGCAGGTTCATGTAATGTCGAGTTTAAGTGTGGGGTGTCCTCACCCTTGCTTAATATTGATGACCTGATGAGGGAAGTCTGAGTACCTCATATTATATGGAAGCTTGGAGGATGCTAGCGCCAACGGCTAAGCCTATTGGCCTTCAGGGAAGTTTTCTTTACCCTTGCATTTTTTTTTTTAGCACTAAGGACATTGCTTAATTTAAGTGTGGGGTGGGGTACTGCCCTTTATCTATTTTTGAGGTTAGGATGCATGTACCTTATGACTTTTTCTTTTGTCACTTGACTTTATTTGATTTATTTCTTGCTTTAATATATGAAAAAATGAAAAAAAATTAGAAAACCAATGAAAAATTCCAAAAAGATTTTCCTTTTAGTTTTATTAGTGGTACATGTCATCTGCCCCGTGGTTTTTCTTATGGCCACGGTTCTTTTCCACGGGGAAGCCTTTGAACCGGGTAGTTTTTTTATTTTTAGGATTAGGATAGTTAGTTGTAGATGACCCTAGGCGGAGGAACTAGGTGGAATGCTAGGTGCCTTTGATTTGTTTGATACCGGTGGACTTGAACTTGATTGCATGTGCTATTTGTGGTGTCCTTGGTTTTAATTTGATGCATGCCTAGAGAAAAAAAATGGAATAACCCCCTTGAGATGCTTGAGTCCGCTTGCTTGACTTGATTGTTAACCTTTGTGCATGAGTGCTTAAATTTCCACAAGTTGCATTCTAGAAGCTTGGTTGAGAGTTGTTGATGGAGCCTTTTTGTGTGGATTATGTGCCATGTGTGTTGTGAGGCATACTTTTGTTGCTCCATGTTGCATATTAATGTCTAGAACTTGCCCCGTGTGTGTGCAAAGCGAAATCCTAGGTTTGCTCTAGGCGGGAAATGATACAAGGCCTTCTTTTGATTTGCCTACCCTTACATATATACCTTGGAGAAAATTGTTGTGATTTCTTTGACCCTTTTTGTTGGCACCCACACCCCGAGCCTACCCATTTGTTCTAAATTATCTCTTTTGGCCCTTTACTCCTTAAGCACTTTAATTGATAATGTGATATTATTTTGGAGTTGTGGTTGGATATTGGGAGGTTTTTGAGTGGAACCAATGAGGGGAATACTTGATAAATTGTGAAGTAGTTGAAGGAGCATTGGCAAGGTTTGGAAAGAATTGAATAGAAAAAAACAAAAGAAAAAAATTGTGGAAAAGAAAAATAAAACAAAAGAAAAATATCCATTCCTTGCTAGTGT